>JAUZNC010016226.1:3521-70414 GCA_034780395.1 Vannuccia rotundouncinata | reverse complement strand
AATCTATTTTAAAATAGCCTAATACTCTAAGGACAACTTAAAAATCAAGGCTATCTATATAGACATGCTACAAAATCCTCTTATTAATTAAAAACAATCAAAGCGTATACTATATAGGTATAATAATATATGTTCTATTTCAATAATTTTAAAGCACATAAGCCGAAATATAAACAATCAATGTAACAAAGTCGCTCATATTATATGGATATTTGTGGGCGTTAGACTCACATAATTAAAGTCTATTTATAGATAAAATATTTATTTATAAAATATAAACAACGTTCTAATTCTGTGGTTAGACTATACAGTAGACAAGGTAAATATTTCGGAGTAAATCAATGAGTTATTTGTCTACCAATAGGAAAAGCTACAGTTTACGAGTGCTTTTTTACCAGAGTATCGAGAAACACTCTTTCATCATGATGGTAAGATAGTGGTAAGTTTGCAACTTGCGAGCTGCGATTTGCGTGAGCTTCGAGAAACGACCCCCAGGAACCACGCATAAATTTTAATAGTATAAAATACTTGTAATATTTATTTATTTATTATTTTAAACTTTTACTCATTGCGATCAATCTCAATTCCTACCATTGATTTCTGCGACGTTAGTTTGTGTGTTGGATGAAATCAATTTTTACTTCGTCTCAATAGCATATTCATCGGACAGTACGGTAATACGGATAAACTCGTCAGCTGAAACTTGACAATTGTTAAAGTTCGCCATGTTTAAAATGAAGTTGTAAAAACTTACTCCACTTGGCAAAAACATACTCCACTTGATTTGAAAAATAACGCTCACTTTGGGGGGGGGGGGGCACTTCACTACTCTCGCGAAAAAGCCCTCCCAACTAAGTAGGTCGAGGAAAATTCAAGTTCAACTGTGCGACTCAGTTTTTCTAAGCAGTTCATATCTGACTATGAATAAAAGAGAGGAAACTTAGCTCTTTATCTTGAAAAAGATTCTTGTAAAACTAAATGTTTGCACTGGTTATTAAATTAACCATTATCATTTAATATTCCTCCATATAATAAGAATAAATCTTGTACTATTTTATAATTATTTTAATATTCAGATTGTCATACCATATAAATGCTTTCCGCACCATTTGAATAAATTTTGTTTTTATTATTTAATTTTTAAAATTAATTTTATACAATGGGAATATTCAGAATGAGAAAAAATATATTTTATCGATAAAGAATAGCATATTTTATTTAATATATAGTCATTATGTAAATTTCCCATTATTCCTATAGTGTTTAAGCAGATCGCTGGTCTAAAATCGTCCAACACAATCGTTTGGAATACATAAAAAATACATAAGAAATAATTTCTAAAATGTAAAATATAGTCAAGATGGGATTCGAACCAATGACCCACGAATTATTAGTTCGTCGCTCAAACTACTGAGCTACTCGACTAATACATGTTTATAGCATAATTATTAATCATATTGTAGAGTAGAAATATTTCGAATACATCCAGCTTAAGTCTACCAAAATTAGTATAGAGTTTTGCCTCATTTCTCCCGCCATAAGTCAATTGCTTGAGAAGTTAGGAGGGCCCAAATTCTACATGTAAAGCGTTACAGGGTTTGTAATAAAAGAAACAAAAACATTTACCACATTTAATGATTTTAGTAAACATTTATCCTATTTTAACGTATTTTAACAAATTTTGTCATTGCTAAAAATCAATAAATATCCTTAAAATATCTAAATATCTCTAATTATTACTTTATTCCACAGATATTGTATATTATATATAGAACTAATTTGGACATCTAAAATATTCCTATACTAAAGTATGTTGCATCGCGTGTATGGCAAATCCAGAGTTGTGATTGGTTAAATAATTTGAAAATAACTTTAAAAGAATATATATATTTAATTGATACATATAAACAATTATTGAATTTATTATTACTACAATATATTTAATATTGAATTTAATAATATTGAATTTTTACCAGGATCGACAAAAACCGATACTAAGTGACAACAATCAGCTAGATTACCAATCTGGCTAAACTTAAACAAAGATAGTATATCTATACTTTATTCCCATATAGCAAATTTTAATGATTTTTATAAATATTTTTCACATTTTAACGTATATTTAACGTATAATCCATAATTATCCTTTAAAATAGCTAAATTCACAGAATAGCTATAATGATTATTTTATAAACATTTATCATATATCCATAAATATCTTTAAAAATCCAATAAAGTCTCTATATTCCCTAAATATCTCTAATTATTATTTTAAGTAGATTTCAACATATTTTACCAAATTTTTATATTGTTTAAAATCCTTTATAGTCCCTAAAATGTATACAATAGTTTAATTTACAAAATCTCCTCCAAAAATATCAAATAGGACCCAGATTTAAGTAGCCGGTTCTGGTTGCCATGAATTTGAGAAGATTGCCCTGGGTATTGGGTATTAAAAGACCGGGGCCGAGTCTCACTTCCTTTTTGAAAAACATTCTGGCTGATTGTTATTGCAAAGCAGTAAGGGATGCACCATTCTTGCACCATTCTCGTCTCCTCCTTTAATTCATCCATCACCAAAACATCTAGAGGTTTATAACATTCAGCTCTTCCTGTATTGGAGGAACGTCATATACAGTTATTATATCTGCAAGGGCTTTTAAAGGCTTGTATATTGTGTCGGTGAGCCTGTGCCTTTTTGAAAATTCCTTGTTGAACATATCCTAGCGATGTTTT
This sequence comes from Vannuccia rotundouncinata, assembly GCA_034780395.1. Classification (NCBI taxonomy): domain Eukaryota; kingdom Metazoa; phylum Platyhelminthes; order Proseriata; family Coelogynoporidae; genus Vannuccia; species Vannuccia rotundouncinata. Next base: position 67,678 of record JAUZNC010016226.1, on the reverse strand, counting down.
AGTAAATTTTTCAAAAATGTTTGTTTTTACAGACATTGTCGGTCTTGTAACAATCATGCTGGGCGTTATGCTTCAATCGCATATCCATATTGTCTCTAGATATTTTGGAAGCAAACAATAAACAATATTTTTATTTATAATCATTAATAATAATAGACTTATTTTTTATAACATAATATTCACATTGTATGAAATCGGAGCGCAATAAAATCAGTTGAGTAACGAACAGGAAGAGTCTAAAAAGCTGACTGATAAAAATAATGATAGCCAGGAAGAAGATTCACCGGTGGGCTATGACGATAAAATGAAAAATCTTAAACGTTAAGAAAACTCTCCTGTTTGCTTACATCGATCATGGTCACATACCGACCAGATTGAGCAAAATTCGATCGACGAAATCGAGAAAATCGTTAAATCAAAATTAAAAAAATGGTGAGGGAAAAGGGGTCCACTGCAAACTCCAAGGTCTCAGTACTAAGGGTCAATTTCTGGATTACATGATCAAATTTGTGAAAAAGTGGGCGAAATAACGGCAGATAGTTATTAGGACAGTGAAAAAGATGATGATGAAATTACTGAAAGTGATAAAGATAACTAGACTGTTTTATTATTATGTGTGTTAACATATTTTATCAATAAAGTCAATGTCAAATAAATGAAAGAATTAATTGATTTCTTCCTTTAAAGTAGTAGTTAGTAAGGGCAGTCTTCTCAAAATCAGGGTAATCTCCTCAAAATCATGGCAACAAAAATACGTTAAAATGGGATAAATATTTATCAAATTCATTAAAATTTGCGAATGTAAAAAATAATAAATAGATCTTTTAAGTATATTTATGGACTTTACGCAATGAAAAAATTTGTTAAAATGCATTAAAATATGATAAATGTTTACTAAAATCCTTAAAATATGGTAAATGTTTATAAAATTCGCAATTCTCGCAAAAACTCTATAAGGCATTACATCTCATACACCTCCTTATATACCATGATACTCAATTCACATTCGTCAAAAATTAGCTCTTAAAGGTGTGAAAAAATTTAACTAGTAAAGATGCTGGGGGGAGGGTCAAACAAAGAATCCTTTGTTTGGGTTGGATATACCATCCCATACTACAATATCTATTAATAGTTATATTTATATATATATATATATAAATTAATAACAAGGAAATAATTATTAAAATTCGAATATTCGAAAAAATCAGAATATGAAAGATAAATATAATACTAACATTTCTAGCTGCTATAGTAAAGATTTTTAAGCATTGTATCATCATTAAGCGTTATTGAATATTTTTTTTACTTTTTGTCTAATGAAGAAAGATTAAAATGGCGGATTTCAACATTAAAAATATTCTAATTTTGTCTAAACAGATTTTTCAATGAAATAAAATTTATATGCTAAATTCATTCACAAATATTTTTTTTATTAATTGTGTTTTGTTAAATTGGCAACATTTGACAATTTTTATTCAGCTTTATACACGACTGAATAAATAAATTTTTGGGCTCACTTTTTATTTTCCCCCAAAAGCGATTTATTTGAAATGTTTTAATTAGACTCTATTTATTAGTTGTTTTTAATAAATTTAATTTTTTTAATTGGCATTAATCTATTTTGTTTTGTTTGCTTCTAGGAAAATGTACAAAAAGCCGTAGATCGCTATAATGAAGGTAAGGTATTATACTTTCTCAATGTTGTATACAAAAAACGACGAACGTCTAGTAAAAATTAAAAATATAGCTATAAAATATATTTAGATAGTAAGAAAATTTTACAAAAGCAACTTGTATCTGATTTTAATTTCATTTAAAACAATGTTGTTCACTGATTAACTCTCAAAGTGTAACTAGGAAAAAATGATGTACACGGTAGCAATTAATGTTGTGTAAGTATTTTATATATATGTTTCCAACGGATATTGCATATGTTATAAATCAAAATAAAAGTACAAACCCATTTATAAAAATGGAATATATAGTTGTCTGTTGGATATCTTCTTTCCATTATCCGCTTATAAGTAATAGAACACTTTGAGATAGAAGTAGCTCACTGATTTAATATAAATTATTATTCTATAATATAAAGTGGGAGAAAAATTTATGATATATGTTATTTATTTCAATTTAAGCGTCATTTCAAATTCTGGAAATTTCTAAAAGCCACATAAATTTATTAAGATTTATAAGATTTATAAGTCATATAAGTCATATATGTTTTATAAATCATATATTAATTTATAATAAGTAATATAAATCATAAATGTCATATATAAATAAGCTCTGTTAGCTACAATTATTATGAAAATTAAAATACTTTAGAACAATTATCTGTACTACATAACATCAATACCTTTTTTCATTAAAATTTCCCATTTTGGAAGTTAAGAAATATTGCATGCGATCATAATTATCCATATCCACCAATTTTTGATTACTTTTACTTCTTAATTATAAATACATTTTCGAAGAGGGTTGTTTACAAAGCATGAATAATGTATTTTAATTAAAGACTATTCTTAAAATAACATTAATTTAGTAATCATAACCATTCAAATGTTTATTTTATCTATTTGTATTAATCTCCAAAAATTAATTTATTTGTGATAACAGAATATCTTTGCATAATCAATTTATAATATAAAAAGTACCTCAATCTTTTTCCTGTTCTATTTTCCGTAAATAAATATATAAAGGCCATATCTGGAATAAATCTAAACAGTTTATTGATAATAAGATCAATTAAATATTCAGCAATTATCTAAATAGTTGTGAAGTATATTTCATTCTTCTTAAATTGGTATTGTTAAGGTGTACAGGCCGTTTTCAAAGATTTAGCCAGAGCCCCGGCATGCATCAATGACAAGATAAAGTCAGTATTACCGTGCACCTATATTGAAGACAACGAAGATGACGCCAGGTCTAGAAGGAAAAGATGTGGTAGTGCTAAGCGGAAATAAAAGGATATTATTCGTTTTTGAAACTTTTCGCTTATTTTATTAACTAGCGACTATGAATTTTCTTTTTAATTTTTCTTTTTGTTTCTTCCTGATTTACTTTTTTAATAAAATATTTTGGTTCTATCTGATACTTTCTAGTAACTTAAAAATGGTTGGCAGGGGAATAAAATATATTAAAAATTATTCATTTTATTAGAAATAATAAATAAATGAAATTAACACAATTTTTAAATAACCAAACGTCTGTAATAACTATATAGCTTTCAAAGTATTAACCAATAAAAAGTCATCGCTTGACACAAGAATTTTAGAGTTTGAAGATTTTTCAGAATTTCAAGCGTCAGAAAGATTTTTTTAAATTTTTTGTCATGTTTATTATCTAGGGACTTCCAAATTACAAAAAATGTGCGGATACATATAAGATATTAAACTTTTTGAAGGAGATATAGGTATAGGAATTTCAACGAGTCGTAGTGAAGCGGAGTATTATAATAACAAATCGTAAATATCATCTAGATTGACAAAATACAATAATTAACTCTTTAAAACACTGATAAATACATAGCCTCAAACAATACTTTAAAATAGATAAATTGACTATATTAATAGAATATATTTGGAATATTAACTGAAGATGATATAAGAAATAAGAAAATGAGGGATAATCAATTCATGGTGCAGTTAATATATGTAAATTTATATGAGAAAAATCATTATTTTATCACTTAATAAAACAGATTATTCAGCTTGACGGGCCTGGCAGGTCTATGAAGATATCACAGAGACATTTGTTTATCTGGCAGATCATCCCTTCCAGCTGCTGCATCTTGACAATAACCATTTCTGGAAAATCGAGTGACTGACTGTTATTTTGTATGATAAAACACCGTTTTTTGAGCTCTGTAAATGAGACAAAAAGGGAACTCTTCTGCCATAAAATTGAGCAATGGACAAACTGTTACCCACTCAGAACTCATTACTCCATCATGTCCTGCATGTAGTGTATCAAGCAGGAATATGGACGACGAGCACACAAACAGAGTTGGTTATTCATTCCCCGCTGGATTTTGCATGGACCAAGGTATCCGAGATAAGGCAACCAGTTTGGATGACAATTCCAGAGATTTTCAAATCATTCAGGGAGCTGATGAAATACTGCTGCAAAGGTACTGCAAATGTGGTAAAGTAAATCTGGACTGCTCACCACTTTGCAAGGTTAAACGTATTGCATAAAACATGGCCGAATGCTAATTACTGTAAGCGATATCACAGAACAATGCCACAACAAACTGTACACATTTATTATTTTTTACTTGAAAATTAAGTTTTTTCTGTACAATTTAAATTTTATTCAAATACAAAATTTTACATTTTTATCCTATATTGGTCATTTTTAAGTTTTGAATTCTCTTGTGGTATGCCCTATACGTAGCCACAGACCAAATCTTTTGCTTTTTTTCCACCCGGTAAAAGTAATTTCACTAAGCCACCTGACTATCTATACTGCTCGATCAATTTAATTGTTTTGTATAAAGACAATACGATCTAGACAATATAAATCCTATTGGTCAAAACTTTTTTAATTAAATGAGTTAAAAAATTCGATATTTGTGATTTAAAAAAATGAGATCCCATTTTAAACTAGTAATGCAAAAATCTTTATATTTTTTATCTTAATATATTCAATATATAACAAATAAAGAATTTAAACAATATTAACAAAGTAAGATCATATCTATCGGGTACTGGTATATTGCTCCTTTTTACATGTGGAAATCTGGACACATTAGCCATGTATAAATATTTCTATATCGCTACAAATGAATACTAAATACAACAAGCAAAATATATATCGCATTCTAAATAGTTATACGTAATCATATCGCATGTCAATATAATGCAGAAACTAAAATAATATATTATGTATATAGTTATATATATAATATATAGTATTGAATGAAATAATAAAAATGTCATTCCTGAAATGTTAGCTCAAAAGAGAGCCAATAATAGTCGTCCTATATTTCGCTATATAATTTAATTAGGTTTTTTCGCCAACTAAATTGAAGCAAATACAGGGATAAGATATGGAGAAGCTTGTACAATTTTCAACTTATTCTCTCTTAACTTCCAATAACACCCATTTCAAAATAATGTGTATAATACTTTTGACTTTTAATGAATAAAACTTATTTACAAAAAATTCATTTAAAGGAATAATAGAGATTGTAATATGTAGAATTATTAAATTTAAAATGTAATAAATCAGTTTTTTATATTTGCATTTATATTTTTTTTAATAAATCGATTGTTTATTTAACGAAGACTAACTGAAAACTACGTAAAAGCTACACATTACTAAAAGAGCATAACATAAAATAGTATTTTTATAAAATAAATAATAATGGAGAGATTGTAGGGAGAATGGATAAATGTTTACTAAAGTTAAATATAAAATAACTTTGTATCGTTGTGTATTAAGGAACTGATAAACTTCAAAAAGAATAAAATCAGTAAAAAAACATTTAGCTCGTATCAGTAACTATTCAAAATGTTTTTTTTTAGTTTGAAGTATGTATCATTTGGTAATTTGGTAGTTCATTACAAAAATAATTTATAATACTCGTGTTTACTGATCATTTAATCAGTAGTAAGTAAGTTAATATAGTAATATTCTCTAAAATTTTATTTAGAAATGTATAATAAGATACGAACCAGGAGATGTAGATATATATAATAGTACTTTTTTAGATGTAACTTTTTTTGATATGTAATATATAATAGTACTTTTTTTTAGACAAATGACAATCTATGGTCGGATCGATTAATTCTATGAAAGTGGTTCTAAACATTATTAACGAATAAATGAAGTGAACTGTTTGCCACGACGATACGGAAAATTTGCTGAATTAGGTACTGGATATGCACCTGAAATAGACAAGAATGAGACATAAATAAAACTTACGTCACATGTATACTTTTGGACAAGTTTATGTACACTAAATACAAATATTAATAAATTACTAGTAGTGTAGCCACACTCACCCCAATTACTGGTAACAGACTGCTTCCGTGTATCGACAAGTGGCTCTTCAATTTGACCTGGATGAATCAGACCATGACCATTTGATGGATTTCCGATACTGTTACCATGGACACCAAGGTTAAGAATCATCCCGGAAGTTCGGAGACCTAGCGGCGTCGAGCTACGTCGCCCCAACGATGTGTCGAACTGGAAAATGGACGTTATATGCTGTTTAGATGTAAATTAATCAATTAATTAGATGTCTTTTAATCAAACAAATAATCAATTTAGTTATAAAATGTTTAAGGTTTACTATTCAAAAAGATTTTTTCGCTATATGCATAGTTATATAATATAATTAATAGAAAATCTCAAAAGTTTGAAACAGCTTCTGGAAAAGATGACATACCCTGTACGTTTGCGAGGTAGATGGTCTGTTGGGGAAGTCCGAAGGACCGCTTTGACTCAGGACACTTTGACTTCGGTTCTTGTGGTATTGAGGGAACGCACTGCCCACTCGCACCCCTTTAAGAAAGCCTCCTCCTCCACCAACCATGTTATAGTTGAGACTGCCGGATATTGGGGGCAGACTGTCCAGTCTGGAGGCCATCAGACCTTGTTGCTGTTGTGCATAGGAATGGGTGGAATAGGCGTAGTGTTGTTGGGTTTGTAAACTTCGTCCGCGAAGGTAGTTAATTCTCTGGGTTGTGATGGCTGATGGAGGAGTTGGCGCTGCTACTTCAAAGGCCAGCGATGTGCCAGTCTCCTGGGGATCGGGGGTGCGCAAATTTCGATCTAGTGGGTTCAACTTTCCAGTCGGTGTTGTCCGAATGCGACGGGCTGAGGCGGCACGGGATTCCTGACTGGATCGTATTGCCGTAGGCCGGCTCACCACACTAGAACCAGGGCGGGAAGGTGCCGGAGTGGCGGATGCTGAGAAGGTCGCTTGGTTAATGTTGCTGGGTGATGTGGTTGCCTGAGATTGGTTGGAAGAGTGTGGACCTAAAGGGCTTGGTGTTGGTGCAGGTGACGGATGATCGCTGAAGATAAAGAAAGTTTTTTATATATTTAGAAGATACATGATTTTCACGTGAATTTTTTAGGAATTCCACATATTTTCCACATGAATTCCATACGTTTTCCACACGGATTCCATATGTTTTCCACATATTTTCCACATGAATTCCACACGTTTTCCACACGGATTCCATATGTTTTCCACATGTTTTCCACATGGATTGTATATGTTTTCCACATGGATTGGATATGTTTTCCACATGGATTACATATGTTTTCCACATGGATTGGATATGTTTTCCACATGGATTGCATGTGTTTTCCACATGGATTGGATATGTTTTCCACATGGATTGCATGTGTTTTCCAAATGGATTGCATGTGTTTTCCACATGGATTGGATATGTTTTCCAAATGGATTGCATGTGTTTTCCAAATGGATTGCATGTGTTTTCCACATGGATTGCATGTGTTTTCCACATGGATTGCATGTGTTTTCTACATGGATTGGATATGTTTTCCAAATGGATTTCATGTGTTTTCTACATAGATTCCACAATTTTCTACATGGATTCAACATTTTGCCATAATTTTAACATCAATAGCACATGAATATAAATTTAATTCTAAATAAATTTAGAATTTAGTGGACTCTGCTGCTAACGGAACCAATATAAAATAGTTATTTTTTTAAATTTTAGACATTTATCGCAATTGACCGATATAGTTGTTAGCATCCATAAATAATAGATTATGCTTTTAGGAAATGATTACCCACTTTTCCTCTGAGTGACTTAAATTAGTATCACTCAATAATTAGAGAATAATCGCATGCTCAGTTTTTAACAGAACCCAGTAACCCCACTACCAGTAAACAATACCGTTTCCTGGTAACAAAAATAATCTCCCGGCGTAAGCCACGTTCTCGGAGTTATGAATAAAGTACACTGTAAATAATTATGACAAGATGCTGTTCACTACGCTTACCATTTCTTCCAGAAAAATTCTCTAGAAGGAAATGAATTATCAGAAGTAAATAATAAAAATAATTGAATTTGAGCACAAGGACACAAGGAATATTATTTCTATGGAAAGTAAATTTTTTTATGAAAAGAAATTGAAACCTTAATATGCAGGTCATAATGATATGACAATATTCCAGGTCAACAAATATAAAGATATATTACTATATAGTTAAAATATTAGAGAAATGTATAATAGAAAATTATTCAGTTTAGTTTTTTAAACTACAAATCTCCAAAAAGTAAAAACTTCAAACTATAAGTCGAATATTTTAAAACAAAAGTTAATTTCTTTTAAAGAGATTAAATGAAAGGTTGATTAAAATTAGAAACTTTTGATATAAAACAAAATTTCTAAAACTATAATATTATATAATATTAAATAAAATTCATGAAATGAATGATAATAATTTTAAACTAATCAGCGTAATTTGAGATATCTTATTAATAATTAACGTAATAAGAAAATCATTCAATTTAATGAAAACCTCCTAAATTAGCAGAAATCTAAAAAATAGCCAGTAGGTTTTAATAGAATCATTTAAAAATATTTGGAAATAATTGCTCTCTTATTTTGTTATGCATAGCAAAAATATCAATTCTAGATAATATAGTAATAGATTCAAAAATCTATATTTTCGAATTTTCTTTGACCCTAAATAAACTTTTAATCGATTTTGATTAATTCTTAAACAAGTGTCGGAAACGTTTAGAAGATAAGACAATTCGCATTTTTCAATTTGAAATCGTTGCTAGGGTTCTTTATGTTGCTCAGCAACCACAGTTTTAAAGCCACTGTTTTGTTTTTTGTTGTTGCAATATTCCACTTTTACAGTGTAACTCAGATTTGACATAAAGTCAGAAAGCAAAATTTAATGCTCATAGCTGTTGTCGAAAACTCAACTGTGCATCAACTTCGATTAGTTTTAATTTAATATTATTTGGGCTAACAGACATTTTACTAGGAATAAAATCCAACTCAACATTTTAAAAACACTCACTGTATGGATTTCTGTCTCTGCTGGATGGTCTTGGGGGAAATCTGAAGCAAGTCGTCGAGTCCAGAATGACTATTGACGGAGCTCAGGGGTCGATGGGGCCGGGTGATTAAGTTTGGCTCACGTCCGGCTGAGGAAAACTCGATCTGCAGAGGCAGTTCTGAGGAGGAGCGGCCGTCAGAAGATTTGACCGTATCTGAAGGAAGCAGAAAAGAAATCATATTTTTGATTAAAGAGAAAAATAAATAATTAAATTGACCATTTTAAGTTGGAAAGAAAATTCAGGTGTTTAAAACTATTTTAGATTAATTTTAAAAATAAAGAATATGGCGAAGTATTTTGTTTATTTATTTATCTTAAAAATAATGATGTATAATTAATTGTTTCGGGTGTATTAAAATATAAATATATTCAGAGAAACCAGTTTCGCCTTTAAATAAATTAGGTTAAGAAGATTCTCTGAACACGTTTTGGTTTTTCAATACCAAAAAGTAACCTTTTGATGAATTGTAAATTTAAATAAATACCCAAAAGTGTGAATATAACATTGTTTTAACATTAAAGCAATTCTAATAAAGAATTGATGCTAACACCACTTCTTTGACTGTAATAGTTATTATTAAGACCCCAGCTGATACGCCGCTGTAATAAAGTTATCGAGAGAAACTTTCAAAAGTTTTCAAAGTTTCAATGAAATGTGTAAATGTTGACGAAAATATCTGAAATGTTTAATATATTATTTATCAAACGTCAGTGTAAACTTGCTCGGGTTATGGGAGGTTAACTTCACCTGATAAAAGAATCATTAAATGACATCTTGAAAGACGAAATATAATTTATTACAAACAGCTTGTGCGTATCCCAGTTTTTAAACAACGAGATCTAATAGTTATAGGACTCTAAAAATATGAATTTATTTGTGTTTATATTTTATAAAATGTTAATTATTTGTTAACATTTACCTCTGAAGACTCGCCGTAAACTCTCGCTAAAGAGCGGCCGCATCCAGGAAACCACCTCAGTCCACTGAGCGTCAAAAATGAAACTGGCTACTGAGTCCCTGAGTGCCGCGTTGGGCGACAGAGGAGGGTAGCCATGAAGTCGACGTCGTTGACCTTGCCGTTCGGAAGCTTCTTCTTCCCTAATGATTAAAGAGAGAACAATATAATTCAGCGGGGTAGGTGATTATATCATAGTATGATCACAACTTAAGACACTGTTACATCACAACATAAAACACTGTAGGATCACAACATAAGACACTGTTACATCACAACATAAGACACTGTTACATCACAACTTAAGACACTGTTACATCACAACTTAAGACAATGAAGAATCACAACTTAAGATAATGTAGGATCATAACTTAAGACAATGTAGGATCACAACTTAAGACAATGTAGGATCACAACATAAGACACTGTAGGATCACAACATAAGACACTGTTACATCACAACATAAGACACTGTTACATCACAACTTAAGACACTGTTACATCACAACTTAAGACAATGAAGAATCACAACTTAAGATAATGTAGGATCATAACTTAAGACAATGTAGGATCACAACTTAAGACAATGTAGAATCACAACATAAGACACTGTAGGATCACAACTTAAGACACTGTTACATCACAACATAAGACACTGTTACATCATAACTTAAGACAATGTAGGATCACAACATAAGACAATGTAGGATCACAATTTAAGGCACGGTTACATCACAACTTAAAGCACTGTTAGATCACAACTTAAGGCACTGTAGGATCACAACTTAAGACACTGTTAGATCACAACTTAAGGCACTGTAGGATCACAACTTAAAGCACTGTAGGATCACAACTTAAGGCACTGTTAGATCACAACTTAAGGCACTGTAGGATCACAACTTAAGACACTGTAGGATCACAACTTAAGAAAGCTAATAATAAAAAATTATGTTTAAGTAAATCTATACACAGTATTGAACAGGTACGAATTTTTTGTTAAAATTTTACTTTAAATATAAATTTCTTTTTGTTTGTAATACAAAAAAAATTTCGTGTTTAAAAATTTTCATTAAACATTGTTAATAGGAAAAAAATATAACGTCAACTTGTTTTGACATCTATTTCTATAGCATAGATTATCATAGAAGTTGCATACAACGAAGGAGTGGAGAGAAAAAGATAGGAAACCAGAAGAAATTATGACAGAATGTAGGATACACAATCCATAAATAGCACTTGAAACAAAAACCAATGTGTTTACAGACGTACCTAGTTCCCCTCAACCTAATTTCTCCACAGTTAAGAAGAATCGGTCAATCATTTACTCAAACTTTAGTGCGGAAATTACGTCAATTACTTGCTGAAGGAATTGAGATCCGTTTTGAGATCCTTTTTCTAAACTCTTTTATTATATTTATCCGTTAAATACCTTCCTTGAAGTTCATTTCTTGTAAACAGAGCATGGCTTTATACCAAGGTAAACGTTGTCTATGAGATAATTTCAACTTTTTACTTGCAAAAAATTCCTTTGAGATGCAGAAATTCCACTTTTTAATATAATTTTTCATACATTATCAGATTATAATTGCAACAATTAAAAAAATTGGAAATTTAAAATATCTTAATAACAATTACATAGTTGAAAAATTAAAAATTATTTATCTTAATTATCGTGATATTTGCTATTCATTTTCCCTAACAAAACGAATTAAGTAGAACCTCGGATAATTGACTCGCCACAGCACTGTCAAAAAAGTAAACAAACTGCGAGAGATAAACGGAAATTTGCAACCATAGGAGCACACATCTCAATTCAAAGAATGGGTTAATAATAATGATATATATGCACCACCACGCCAGTGAGATGTCCTCCTACTCGCCTTGCTCTCCTCCCTAGCACCAAGTCTCTAGTTTGTTGTTACATAACTTTGATCACGCCAGAATAGCTACCGATTGATACCAAGCAGTTGAATCAACACCTAGCAACAGTGGTTTATATAGTCTAAGAATAGCGCTCAGCTAGTTGATTTATAGCTACATCGCAAATACTCCATCGCTTTTAAAAACTTCTCTCTATCTCAGATATACGAACGCGCCACACGCATACCTACAATCCAGAGACATAAAAGGACACCATTAGCAACATCAAAGCAGCGGTCACATTCAACAAGTGTGAAGTCAAAGCATAATAGTCAGAAACAATACAGAATGGCAGTTAAAATATCGTCATTGTAGTAAAATACTGATAAAGAAATTGTATCAATTGTTTCCTCTAGCGATGGGTGTATTAAATCAGTTAATGTTATGCCGACAGAGAGGAAAACCATAGATAATAATAACAAAAGATGCTGTTGTAGTTGAGTAAAAATATTGAAGACAATTTGAACTCTTGGGACCTCACGATGTATAGATATTTTTTCTGTCAATTTTATGTTGCCGCTTATACAAGTATAAGAATATTCCGATATATACATCCGATGAATAATTCCTGGAGAAGAGACAATTTATGGGGACATATTTTAAGGAAATCGTTTATGCTTTTTCTTGCCAGTTTGATGGAGTGTTTGCGATCACTATAGTAACAAATAAGATGTTATTCATAAACAATTAGAGGGAAAAAACAATAGGATTATAATGGAAAAAAATCCACGTGACTCCCTTTTGTTATATGCGAAGAAAAAAATAGTTTGTTTTTTATTCTAAGTGCCAAATAACTAGATAGTAGAAAACTGGGTCACATTAATTAATGATAATTAAAATATTTTTCTTTAATAGAAAAAAAATTAAAATAATAAATAAAGTTTTGAGAATTAAGTCTTGTGATAAAACGTATGAACAATCAAATAGAAAAAAAGTAGGATACTATTTGAAAATGATAAAATATTAAGCAAATAATGTTATAAGATTTTATATAAGTCAATAAGAATATTTCAAAGATAACATAAATTAACAAATCAGAGGAGCGTTTTAAATTCTGGTGAATACATTTTTTTCATAAATATTCAAATAATCTAAAATAGATTCTATTTAATGTATAAATGTAATTTAAAACAAGTGCCTTATATAGTTACTTATCATGATTGAAATTAACCTCTTTATGAACCTCTTAAAATTATAGGAACTAAATCATTGGTTACTTATATAGGTTCTTAAGTAACCTCCAAAACATATTGTAGCAAAACTGACTGCCTAGAATTTATATCTGGCAAATTTCGAGGCGCATACTTAAGTTGATTCTTGATTAGATTTTGAAATAAGATTTGCATTTAGAACATCTATATAATCCAATAACACTATTGACATGAATATCTTCTAGTTTTGTAAAACAGATTTCATCCAAGACCACAATAAATAAACTCACGGAAGGCGGTAGTCAATAGCTATAGTCTCTTCATAGCTGCCGTCTCGAGCGAATACTTCTTCATCAAGAGGGTCCCCGGCACTCTTTTCTTCCCCTTGAGAAGGGGAAGTCCCCACGGGATGAAGAGCGTCGCTGGAAAGGATATTGGAGGGTGCCGAGGACTTTGGGGACGAGCTGAGATCGATATGTCGGCCCAACAGGGAGATGCTGTTTGGGGAAGAGTTTTGAAAGATAGTTTTAATGACATATTTGCCTCTATCGAATAATTGATTTCTTAATTAATCGATAATTATTGTATACCGTAGGTGATGCTCTATTTGTATCAATTGTCCTGATTTCATACGAATAGAAATTCTATAAAGTTGTTTAGCCTTTTTAGAATTAAATGCGATTAACCCCCCAGAAAATTTAATATCGGCTGCTCAAATTGTCCTTGGCTCATAAAATGCCGAACTTTTATTATGATTCAAAATTGCGCAATACAATAAAATACTGCTTTGTATAACTATGATTGATAAATTATGTTGGGATATTTTTAAAGAAAAAATACAGATAAAGATATAATCCAATATATATATAAATAGAATAATTGAAGACTTAACATATATACATAGACTTAGTTGTGTGTTTATTTATATTTTGCTCGTAGTCATGTCAACGATTATTTTAAGTTGAAACAATAAAATCTACAGAGCATATACAAAATATAATAAAACATTTGAACAAAAGTATCATTTTAAGCAAAACGTCCATAAAGCTGTCGGTTTCAATTGTTATATTAAGTTCTCTTTGTGGACAGAATGATTTTCAGAGAAATATTGTTATTAGATTAAATAAATATGAAACCTTTGTGAAGCCGCATTGCTAACTTCATGATAACAACATAGATGTATAATTTGTTATGGTATGATCAAACATTGAACATAAGTAGAACGAAAAACCGATTTTCCCAAAGTTGAGGAAAACTTTAACCGACTTTGCAATACGAAAGGATAGATTATAATGATTCTTTCAACATTATTATATAGGTGTGGAAAAATTGTTCATATACCTATTTTTTAATGATCAAACACACAAATTTCCAATTATAGATATTATTTTTCTGTTTACATAGGAACAAACAACATTATATTTCTCACTGAATTCACAATTAAAAGAAAACCGTATATAGTTCCAAAGCGTTCTCTATTACATATGCCCCCGAAATTTTTAATAGACGTACTATTTATAGTTGGATAGACGAAATCTTTTTTTCAAATCAATTTTTTTTATTCTTTACATTTTAGACGGAATATACACATACAATCAAAACTTTTAACTTTATATATTTTCACTGGACACAATTTTCTAGTAATTTGGCCCAAAATTAATTTATTTATATGCTTCAACAATTCATTTAATTGAGTAATACAAATTTTATCTATATAGGGTAATTTCACAAAAGTTTGCGATGAAATTGTTGCCTTTTAAATGACACAATATACGGACACAGATGTATAATTATTTTAATAAAACATAAATAAAATATTAATTTTAATAACATAAATCCTCAGACGGATTTATAATATATAAAATGTAGCAGTCATTATCGTAATTAATATAGATTATTATAATAAATATTTACAAAACCTTTCGTCACTCTATATTTACTTAATAATTACATTTTTGCAGATATCTTTTAGCTGTTCTTGTTTTTCTCAAGACTTTATCCGTTTGCTAACTGTCATAATTGATATTTTAATGAAAATATTTATACTTGTAAAATGTTATTAGTAGTAAGGAAATATGACTCCCTCTGATATATAACCACCTCCTCCTACACTCTTAGCTGGTCACACGCCAACGAATAGATATATTGAAATGTTTCAATAATACTAAATTTTACGAATAAGGCACTCCTTAAATAATTTATTTATCAGAAAAACCGATTTGAAACATCACACAACGAGATCAAAAGCTAATGGAACGGTTTCCATTCCCGATTGTTCCCGCATGGAAAGAGACCTCAGTTGAAAGTGTATTTGAGAGGTGAATCTACTATTTTAAAAAGGACCAATAACCACCGATTCTTATGTCAATATTTTCCATTATATTCAATATTTATTCTAAATCTTAACTGTTATGTCGAAAGATGTTGTTACGTTAATGTATTATTATTATCTTATTCCAAGTGAATAGTTTATATTCTAAAATATTGGGTTATTGCGACCGATCTTACTACTTAAATATCATTATTTATTATGGCCGGTAAAACTTGCACATAATAAATAAATCATTAACAGCTACCTATTTTTAGGAAACGATAAAGGTATACGATAACGATGCGGCTCTTGAATAACCGCAGACATCCAGCATAGTACCACGGTGTGAGGAATTGTAGAATAAATATGCATAGCGGGATCTCTCGATTATACTATACCAAATCCACTTCCTATCAAGCTTCCATGGAGTTGAGATTAAAATATTCTTCTGAATAATCAGAGTATAGCAAGTGAGGCCATAAATCAATATCTACTTGGCTACCCGGCAATCCCTGCATAGTTGAAAGTACCGTACACAACAGTATATAATTTGAGAGTACGCTAATTAAATAGACAGTTTTTTTTGTTTAAAATGGAATTGGACTGAATGGTATACTCTCGAGAGCAATGAAAATTAAATGATCAGTCAGTTAATCAATTAGAGAGTCTTTTATTTAACATTTGCTTCATATTCATCACAATAAAAATATTCTGTGACTGTGTTTAGAGAACGTATGATAAATGACCTTATTGAGGTCCAAACACGTTGCATGAAAGACCAGAGAGAAGAAAGTCACAAGATTTAGAGATAGTGACCCTTCTAAAGGTTATAAAGTGATGTACGTAACATCGTCAATTGCACATCAAGTCAATTAAAAAGCACTGTAATCCCTGTACAATTGAAAGTTAATTAAATTGAGAGATTACCATTGTGGATAATTAATGAATAGGAAGCCATAGGAGTCCTTCTGTGTTGTACGTTTGGTAAATTGAAATGACTAAATACATTATAATTATTCCATCGACTCATCATTATATTCAAATCTTGACAAGAATGTTGAATGACTCAGAAATAACCGATTTAATAGATTATATATCCGTATATATCCGTAGAGATTCAATCAATGTCCGCGATAGTTTAAATGTAACACGTACTGTTGAAAAACTACAACTGACAATGTTCTTATAACGTTCTTACAATGTTCTTATAACGTTTTTACAGTTTTCTTATAACGTTCTTATAATGTTCTTATAACGTTCTTACAATGTTCTTATAACGTTCTAACAATGTTCTTATAACGTTCTTACAATTTTCTTATAACGTTCTTACAATGTTCTTATAACTATAACTTTTTTACAATGTTCTTATAACTTTTTTACAATGTTCTTATAACTTTTTACAGTGTTCTTATAACGTTCTTACAATGTTCTTATAACTTTCTTACAATGTTCTTACAACGTTTTTACAATGTTCTTATAACGTTTTTACAATATTCTTATAACGTTCTTACAATATTCTTATAGCGTTCTTATAACGTTCTTAGATAAGTATTTTAAAGATATGCGTCTCACCAATCGACCTCTCCGGCCTGGTCCTGAGCTGTATTGGACCGCGGACTTCCCAAACTATGAGGACTACCACCATCAGCCATTGATACCATACTATTGCGAGCCCCAGGGCCGGTTGTCAACGACGAGGGAGTGCGTCGGCCGCCTTTGCCCACTCCTCTCGGGGAGTGCTCCACCTTGGGGGGAGTTGTCCGTGGTGGTGGGGGGTGGGGAGTGTGCTGGCTTGACTGCTGGGAGGGAAGTGGAGTCGGATGGAAGGAGAAGCCCGAGTCCTGGGGCAGCAGGAGTTGCGTCCCGTGGAGACGGAAGTGTGGGAATCGGCCAACCCACTGTTGACATTCACCCTTGATGTCCTGGCCAGACAGGCGGGGATGGTAGGGTGGCCCGGAGGGGTAGCGTCCGCTCCTAGTGTCCTCCAGAAGAGGTGGGGTCGGCGGGGGAGGTGGAGAATTCAGGGAAGAGGGGTAGGTGAGGGAGCCGGTACAGTTGAGAGAAAGATCGTCGAATAGAAGACGTTCAATTTCATCAAACATCTGGCGAACTTTATGAGACTCTTGGCGGTCGAATTCCTAAAGAACGACAGTAATGATCGTTATTCAATTTGAGCTAACAAAGATGCCAACATTGAATATATATTATAGAAAAGTTTTCTAATTATTTCACAAAATTACTCTTCGGTAAAACATAATTTAGCATTTTTCCATCGTGATAGTTAGCCATATAATTAAAATATCTAAAAAATAATTGTTTTAATAAATGTTGTTGATATCCGCTTTCGTTAGGCATTGAACACATTTTCTAGTTTGCTGAAATATTTTCGAGATATGATCCAGATATACCTCCGCAATAATATTCACATTTATAATTCTCCATTTGTTGAAAGAGGCTAAAATAAGATGTCAATATTTTAATTTATCTGAAAGTACCTATAGAGATAAAATTTCCTCATATGAACTTTCAAAAATAGTAATTTCCTTTTATGATTGACTAGCATTCAATTGTCCTTTGTGAATAACCGATATGTAATTAACAAAATTAATAATGGGAAAAGCTGAACATTATAAAATGATATATTTACTACGGCGCCATAATTCATTAACAAATCTGAACGCGTATTCAATTGGGGTTTATACTGTTATAATTATCAAAGAATGGTGAATGAGGGATTCAAATAAGCTATTGATACAGCTATAGGCCTTTTTTGTACTATCTAGAAAACCGGGATAAAAGATGGCTTCAGGTAAATAAACAATCCGCTTTGGATACACAGAAAGCGCCTTTTGTCGAGAAATGGCATTCCGTGCTTTGGCCTCTTGCCTTAGTTTTTATTTGTATATTTTAAAACAAAATACTTCACTGTCACATCGTGTTCCAATAGTTTGTGTAGACATTTAAATTTAAATATCCCAATAACGTAAATGTCGTTCTCTTACAATACGCTTGATGAAAAGTGAAAAGAGTCACATATAATTTGTTCCTATAACAAGAATTATGGCCCTATATCAATATTTAACAAATTATTATTAATTTTTAAACACAGAAAATAAACGAACATGAAAGCCGCACACAAATTGTTAAAATAAATAATGAACAAAATTGAATCAAATAGAAAATATTCAATACATAAATAAAAAGATTGAATAAAACAAGCTTCTGTGAAATGTAGTACCTAGGAAATGTAGGAAATGTATTCGTTATCAAAATAGTTTTTTTTACAAAGGAATATTTTAATATATAATAATTTAACAAAAACATGTAATCTGTTAAGCGAATTAAAAATATATAGGTTGACAAGAAACTTGATTAGGAACTTGCTTAGGAACGGAACTATTTATAGTTTTATCTAAGAAAGAATCAAGTTTTCAAACCAAAGTATTGTTTATGCTACCAAAATTCAACTATACCAAAATTTATTCAATTTTGAATAAAAAATTAAACCATATTTATAAAAAAATGTCTTGCATAATCGCTTTAAAAATAAAATCTTATTTTGAAATCCTAAAAATTTAATAATATTGATTACTGTGAATGTTGATTGATTTAATCTTCTGCTCTATATTTTAAAATGCTTACAATGTTTTTTTGTTATAAAATTCAATCTGAAATGTATTGCAGTCTCTTTCTTATAATAAAAATAATATCGCACCGGGAAATGACAAGATTACAATACAGTATATAAAATATACTAGTAATCTTTCTTATTCAATTAATATATCAGATATTATTGAGCTTTTTGTAATAGTCTATTGATGGAGTGTAGCGTACTGTATAATACGCACTGTAGTGATGCAGAACCTTTTAGAAGTTGGAGTTGTGCATACAAAAGGGTATTCTCGGCCTGTGGTATTACCTGTCTATCAGTGTGAGAACTTACTACATTCTCATAGTTTTATTAGTGATCACCCTCAATCCAAATTGACCACCTATTACAATACAGTAGGTGCGGTGGTGAGTATGCATGAATACACGGTTGATAATATTATTATTAGTTAAAGAATATATATAGAGAGAAAGAATAGATGACCTATTAATGCGTCAACGAAAGCAAAAGTAACACTATCCGTTGTCATCTTGTGACGTAGTGAGAATTCATTATATTCTCTACATATGATTAAGTTAAAGAGAGCAATATAAAAGGTCAGGCCACTGTGCTACTATTGAATTCATCTCCGATATACAACACCGAGCGAATCACAATTACTCTATTGTTCTGACCAAGTCGATAATAATAACTATGCAGCTTGATTTCAATTAATTTCTGTATGCCGGATAAACTTAAGAATACAACCTTGTCACTCTGTGTGATGCAAAGTTTTGCTTGATGGTTCCTTATATAGATTAGAATATGGCACCGCTCAAGCCTCAATATGATCAAGTTAATTAGATTGGTGAAATATACTGCACTCTGGTTGCATCTGTAATTAAAGTAATTACGATAGTTGTAAAACATAGTTGCCATCAAAGAGTGCTTTATGTAAAAAAATCATATTATTTAAAACTATTTGGAGTCTACCTACATTTTGAAAAGAACTCCACACACTAATTAATACAGCCATTAGTAGGCAAACGGATATGTTTCATCATATGCCATAATTTCGGTCAACTATACTTATATGTGGACCGAATACGTAAACGAAAGTTTTACCTAACAGAACAAATTGATAGAGCAGATAAAAACACTTTAACAACAAAGAAGAATGCACAACTCACACAGATATCGTCGCCCCAGTCCGACGAAGACATACTGGTCCTGTCAGTGGTGTTGCCTGATCCCATTGTCATTACCCAACGCTGGGATGAGTCACCAGTGAGCAGGTCCCCGGCATACAACTCCATCGTCTCACAGTCGGTCTCAACCACTTCCGCAGAAGTCTGGCCGTCGTTGCCATCTCCTCTGCCGGATGACGACGACGGTCCAGTGGGTAGCTCATCAGCTCCTACGTAACCACTGCCATGACATCGCTCAAGCCAGTTAGAAACGGCAGAAGTGTTGGATGCAGCTCCACCCGTTTCCTTATCGGTTGATATGACAACCGCGACCACTCGATCGCCCAGATCGTCGACCACAGTATGCTGGTCGGTAGTACCTGAGGAAGAGGTGCCCGAGGATGCATCTCCAGAGTCCAGAGGGTTGCGGTCCTGTAGAGTGCTTCCCAGCATAGAGTTGGATGCTCCACTGTGACCACGACGACTCAATTGAGGACTGTGGGTGCCAGGATGACGTATGTAACTGTAGAAGAGAGGGAGGTGTGATGTATAAATAAGTGCACTGAACTATGAACAAATTCAGACTTACTTTATAGACCAGCCATTTCTCCAGAGTTTTTAATTACATATAAAACTAATTTCTAATAGAGGACTGCTCATTTAAATTTTGCTATGAATATATTCTGTGATGACCCCTTTTTGAAAATTACATGATTTAATTAAAATATATAATTTGCACTAACATTAATGTTTTCAATTCTAAATTCAAATATTTACTTAAATTGAGAAACTTGCTAATAGGTATTTTTTATTTGTTAAGAAGAAAGTGTTGAACATTATAGCAACTTAAATTAAATTATGTAACTTACGTCTCCATTGGTTTTTTGACCGAATGGACATATGTAATAGGGAGACTGGGGCCATCTTCATCAGCAGTGTGCATGTCCAATGAAGAATGAGATATTCTTCGACTAAAAGTAAAACATTTAAAAATTGTATTAAGCATTTACATTAGCTAAATACAAATATTATGTCAAATGTAAACATCTTTTTTGTGATGTACAGGAAAAACTATGATGGTGAAAAAAATAGTCATATATTATTATAATTGAAATTAGAATAGTTTATTTTTGCCATTTTTAATTTTTTGATGGTTTATAAATTTAGTTTTTCTAAAATAGATATTCAAGCAGCAAGGAGCATCACTTTAGCTCATGTAATTAAATATATAGATATTACTGATACTAATATTGTAAAAGTGAACCTGTTTCAGCAGTAAAAATTAATTCAAAATCTTTGTCTAGAAAATTATTTTTAATAACATATAAATCGAGCTAGAACAAAAAGATATATTTTATATATCCAAATGTATACACCCTTTTGAAACATTCATCAATTTAAATACTTTTGAGTGAACAAATTCAAAGTTGATATGTAGAGTAGAATATAATAAACAAGCATTAGATATTGAAAAAATTAGTAATGTAACACATAATAAAAACAATTATTAAATATTTTCTAGAAAATTAATAAAAAAAACAATGAATAATTAAAAATATTAAATATAATTGAGTATTAAAAAAAGTAATTATTCTTTTTATTATATAAAATATTATATAAATGAATAAAAATAAATAGTAAATTAATAAATTATGAATAATTTATTAAACTATTGATTCATAGATTTATTAAATGAACCTTATTTGTAAAATAATTTTAAAGTTGAAATATAATGGTATGTATATCAAGTTATTCATCTATACTAAAAGGATATAAGAGTAACTACTATATTAGTGAGTATAATCCAATAAAATTTAGCTTTAATTTTGACATCAGGATTTATGATATATTCTTCCAGGTTTTAAATGATAATTGATGATATTTTTGTTCTATTAAATTAAAATTTAATGAATAAAAATAAAAATCATGCAAGTCAATTTAAAATGACCCTTGGATATGCATTAAAAATTGATTATAACAGTTATATATGAAAACTAAAATATAGATGGTCCATAAAATAATGAAAACACTTATAATTATGTCATTAACAATAATAAATACAAATAAAGAACAAATTTAGTTATTTTTTGTATAAATAATTAATAATTTGTGTAATATGTCAAATTAATATTTAAACATAATAAAAGTTAACATCTTTTATGTATAACTAATTTTATTACTGAGTGACATTTGTGACATTTAAGTGACATTGAGTCAGCAACTTATATATTTTTTTGGAAATAATTATTATATTAATTACAAAACAATTATTTATATATTACCAATAATTATAGTTAAATTAATATTGTATATAAACAATTAATAATTAATTAGAAAACATATATGCTTTAAATATATGAATTATAAAAATAGCAAATTTTAATATTAAATATAATTGAATAAAAAGGGAAATCATGGAAATTCCTGGGATTGGAAGATAATTAATTTTGAAAAAATACTCTTTTCAAACTGAAGTGCTCTTTTAATGTTAAAGTTAATATATATCAATTTTAAAAAATATTAACTTAAACTAGAATAATACCAAAAAATTTCCTTTTTGTTTCCTAAAGTTGAAAACTGACATTTTTAAAAAATATTATAATTAAAAAAATATATGATTAAAATATAAGTGTATGATATATATAAGATTAAGTGCATAGCATGGAATATTAATTTGTATGTTTTATAATTTCCAATAATATCTTAAAAAATTAAATTATAAGATTTATATATTAAAAAAACAGCTATAAATACAATATATTAACAAACCAAAATTATTTACCTAATATAAAATATTAATTTTTATATTTACTTTTAATATTTAATTATAATATTTTATAATTTTTAACTAAACATATATATATATATATTTAATAAAGAAAAATATTAATAAATTATATTTAAAATTAACAAATAATAAAATTATGGCTAAATTAGTTTTATAACTTTTGTATATTAATATTGTACTGTAATTTTTTTAATTTTTATTATAAATATCAGGTAAGACCTTAAGGTTATAAAAAAGCCTAAAAATATAGCTGTAAATAATGTGGCTGATTAGGTCTGAAAAGACTAAATAATTTCATGCCTAAATATATAGTTTTTTTGTTCTAAATGATTGATGTATACATTATTGAATAATAAGGTATTGCATATATTTTTTTAAGCAATTATTTTATTAAAATCTATATTACATTTATATTAATCTAAATAATCTATAATTTAATTATAATCAAGCAATATGAATAGAACAGTTCTTAATTTTTCTGTTATATAAGTACTGCACATTGGAGTATGCCTATATAAATAATGCAGAGTATGCAGTACTATAGACATGTCTATAGTATATCCATATCCATAAACTAATTGTATAGTAATGTTTGACTTGTATGCATAATTAATAAAGGTAATATAGATATAGTAAAATATAGATAACAATACAAATTTTAATATTAAATAAAATTCATTACTACTTTATTTCATATTTATTTATTCATATATTCAAATGTATGTGCATTAAACATAGTAGTACTACTGTATACTAAAATATACATTGTAAACAATATTTGAAAGTAAAAATAACGTACTCTTGTAAAGGTGATTGTTTCACAACATAGTATCTTGCTGACATTAGAAAAATTATATATTTTTCCCATTTGTTTTGAAAATGTCAATGAATTACATTTCAAGTTGTAAAGAATTGGCGTCATTAGATACTGCTTTAAATTTTGCGGCAAATATTAATGTTTAATGTTAAATAAAATAAACAAATAACTACAATTATTAAATATTTTATTAAAAATATACAATACAATTTTTCGGAAATTCAATTATTCCAGTGCCTGTCCTTTTGAAAAATCCTAAATCCGCCACAGCTATTAATCATATTGCATATTTTTTTATTATACGGGATTTATCTCTGACATACTGCCATATTTAAGATTTGAAATATTATTATTATGGGGCTGTTCAAAAATGTTGCTGTTTAAATTTTGCCCATATTTTATCTCTCCCCTTTTGTATCACGCACAGTCACAAATTTTAAAACTCCCCTTAGAAAAGACGTCACGTTAAGTTTTACCCCCTCCTTTATACATCCTCAAAACTTCAAAAGAGTTCCTTTTCTTTTTAATTCTGTTCTTTTCAGCTCATCTAGTTTAGACTTGACTGCAAGTGGAATATTTTCTGCCGATTTTTTTCATTTTATTCCATAAAGCGATTACCTCACTTTGGCATTTACATTTTTGCAGATTAGGGTAAGCATTGCAGTATGCTTTAAAAAGGTCTGAATACAACTGTAGAATCCACATAAACTGTTATAAATTCGATAAATTTAAAGGAAATAATGTGCTTTAGAAATAGAGTAAAGAAAATACAACATAGTTATATTTCTCTATGCGGCTTATACAACAATGTTTTGTGACGTCACAATTTTAGAAACCCCCTCTACCCTTCCATCACGCTTTGTCACAGATTTATCAACCCCCTCCCCCTAATCCGCGTGACGTTCTTTCTGAACAGCCCCTATACACTACTAAAATGTTGTGGGTTTCACAGATGAAATTTATATATGAATTTAGAAGGGAGTGTTCAAACAGCCTCTAATATATGCGGTTTATATCATAGATTTAAGCTTTTCTTTACGGTCTTATATGGGACAGCAAATTAAGTTACTTGTCCAATTAACGGCTATATAAATTCAAATGTGTTGGTTAGTGATCTTATTGTGTCACGTCATTTATTATAGCAGCTAATATGGCGTGACACATTCAATTTGCCTCCTAAGCCGTTTATATATAATATGAACTCCAGTCCATTTGACCCATTTGAACTGTTCAAAAATGACGTCAGGCTAATTAGGGGAGGGGTTAATAAATCCGTTACAAAGCGTGATTGAGGGGTAGAGGGGGTTTCTAAAATTTTGACGTCACAAAACATTCCAGTAAAAACCGCAGAGAGAAAAATAACTTTGTTGTTTTATCTATACTCTGTTTTTAAAGGTATACACACCTATTTGTTAACTACATTTTTAGTTCACAATTGTGCGAATGTTTTTGTAGGTGCTATATATATATACAGTACCCTATAGTACGAATTTGTTAGTTAGATTAATGAAATTCTGTAAATTATTGTCTTTGAGTGTGTATGAAGGGAGGGGATAGAACTCAAGGGGGCCCAGGCCCGATACGCCTCTATAGTTTGTTAAATTTTTTCATAATAAAAATCGATTCAACACCGATATGGCACCCCGAAGATTATAATGACACCTTTCGTACATATGTCCCCCCCCATTACTAGATAAAGTTCTGGATCCGCCCCTGATTATTATAACTATAGGTATATACAACTATATAGGCAAAATTGTACTATAAAATTATATTATACTAAAATTGAAATTTCTTTCCCTGATAAAAAAAGTGAATATATTATGAACCTACGTATAAGTAAGTATACTTTCATATATTTATTATACGTTTACTATTTATTGAAATTTGTATTCTCATTCTCTGTTAAATGGAACATTTTATTAATAATTATATATTTGTAGCGAAGGCTCTTATAATAATTATATAATAGTATAAAAATATTTTATGTATATATGTATATTTATTTAAAAAAAATCTATATTGAAAAACAATAAGCTATATACAGATGTACGATTGTGTTGTGTTTATACATAATTTTGATGGTCAATTCAGAGTGTCAATTTCACAGACTTTGATTTTCATGAACAAGATTTTCTGGAAGTCTGAAATGAAATAAACGGTAAAATTTAGAAAAATCGATCTTTTTGCATTACTATTTAGGGTGTTGTTAGAAGAGCTCCGACGCATGAATGGTGTTGGTAATTATGTATAAGTGATATTCTGGCTTCGCACTTATAATCCCCATCACTAACACAAAGGAAAATCTATCTAAGTTCTTGATGTTTGGTTAGTTGACATCCGATCATATATTATTATAACTTTATTGTCATGCTTTGACATTTAGTTCCAAAGTAGTGCGGTCATTGATAATACAATTCGAGAGATGTTGTCACAAATTCTCTGTCAAAAACAAATTAATAATAGTAGATTCCCTCCCTGCACAAGACAGTTAAGTTTCGTTGAGATCATTGGTGAAAATCATTCAGCCCACATAGAAAAAGGAAATGACTTCAGGCCTATTATCTACACCAGGAAAAACCTTATTCCATTTTATGGTTTTATCTAATCTATATAATGAAAGAATTAGAAAAGAGAGATGATAAAGACGAAAGTGATTCCATTGAATTCTATAATCACTAGAATCTAACGAAGTAAAATAAATTGTGAAATAAATTGTTTAGTAATATGGTAATATACACTTAAAAATATTGGCTGTTTTCATTAGCCAATCAAAATCTTTTAATTTAGCGCGTGTGTCTCTCAGCTCATTCTTCTAGACCAGTCAAATTTCAATTCCCTTTAGACAGTGTATCTGTACGACGGTTATCAGATACTGCCACAACGGTCCTCTTTTAAACGATTTCATAAGCATTTAGAAAAAAAACTATTTTATCTATTATTTATTATCTATATATTATAATTGTAAATATATTAATGTATTAAAGTATTTAAAAGCATTAATACTGAACCTGACACGAAACAAAAGATTAAACCCTTGGTTTACTCTACTTTAATTTTGTTTATTCTTTTTAATAAGTTAAAGAAAGTAAACAAGTTGGAATTGTTTACATATCACTTAGATGCTCGTTTCGGTTTTACTTGAAAAGTAAATTTTTATACATATTATTTTATTTTAATAATTTTAAATGTAATAATAATAATTTTTATTATCTATAAAAATTAAATATTTTAGTTATTAATACATTATTATTAATTACTTTATAAAAAATCTATATTTCCAAGTTATGTCATTAAATGTCTATAATACAAATTAAATATAATATTGTCTGTGTTTCATAAACCAATCAATACCAATAATTATATAAGTTTGTTATGTATATTATATACCAATAGACACTTCATTAAGATAATTCAAAGTTACTATATATTTTCAAAGCAAAACTAAATATTTTATAATTAAATATAGTATAATTAAACAATCAAATAAATATATATAACTCACATGTATAATTATCCTTAGATTTTTGAATAAATTGCTTAATATTAAACTTCATGGGCATAGGAGATGGGGGGCCCAGGGCCCCCACTTTTTGTTGAGGCAGGCCCAAGTGTCTTTAAGCCCTCCCACTTTTCAACTTTTAATATATAATATTATTATGCTAAGATGATGAATTTACCAAATTTTATGAGAAAGTCTGCCAGAAAGCAGATGCTCATGACTTAGAACAGCCATTACTGCCCAGAAAAAATAAGCTTTTAAGAAGATTTGATAAAGGGTCAGCTGCTCCACATATATTTGATTCTATCAAAGATTTCTACCCCAAATTTTTTGTTGAAGCAATTGACATCATTTGTGGTGAAATAAACTGATGGTTTGATAAGCCTACTTTTAAATTTCTTTCAACAATTAAAAAGATCTTACTCAATGCCACAAATGGAAGAGCTAACACTGACTTGAGCATAATTGAAAGTAAATACAGAAGAGACATTAATTTTGATAAGCTTTTGGTCCAATTAAAATGTTTGCCAGTCATTTGTGAAAAAAGTAAGATTGACATGAAATCGGAAAGTATGCAAAACTTATCAAAAGCCAGTATCAATTCCATAGTGAAATCAATGCAATCTGAAATAATTAAATTACTTAAACTCTATCTTACTGTTCCAGTAACAACCAGCATCTCTGAGAGAAGTTTTTCTGCGATGAGAAGACTCAAAACATATTTAAGGAACACTATGTCACAAAAACATATTAATAATAACATTGTGTTTCATATTCACCAAGATCGATTAGATGA
Source organism: Vannuccia rotundouncinata (assembly GCA_034780395.1). Taxonomy (NCBI): domain Eukaryota; kingdom Metazoa; phylum Platyhelminthes; order Proseriata; family Coelogynoporidae; genus Vannuccia; species Vannuccia rotundouncinata. Next base: position 39,594 of record JAUZNC010016226.1, on the reverse strand, counting down.
CATCACACCACAAGAAATTGCCAATGATTTTGTGAGACAAAATGAAGTTTGATTAAGATATTTTGGGAGCATATGAGATGCTCCTTCATAAAGATGTCCAGTTTAGGCAATCATCCGGATTAGCCATGTCTGGTTTAGCTGGTGTAGACTGACTTACTATTTGTATAGTATTATGAACTATTATGACTTGTAATCACATATGTTGTTGTTATTTATCGGTTGAGAAACAACTTCTTTTATAATCTGGTGTATTTTGTTAATAGTGCTAACTAATTGCGATTATATATTTTTTCACTTGCCCACAACTTTGTTAAAAGGTCATTTATTCATTTATTCATGCATATATTCCATTTCCAATAAAGTGTTTATTTACTATTTTCCAAAGGCCCCCCCAATTTTGAAAAGCTTCCTATGCCCCTGAACTTGTTTATTATTCTAATCTTTTATTCCCAATCAATATCAACCTATATAAACATATTTTATTTATTAATAATATATTTATAATTTTGGTCCTATAAATATTATTTTATTAATTAAAAATCATTATTATAAATAAATAAATTCATATTGTATATTATTATTATTAATATATATGATTATTATAATAATTTAATGAAAATATTTCTCAATAGAATTTTTTTTAATGATTACTTTTTGGCCTCTATATGGACTTTATTATAAAAGATGAACATTAAATTTATAAATTAAAGTTTTAATACAATAATTTATTATTATAATTAAACTTTCCAAAAATTTCATTTAAATTTTTTAAAATTTATATTATACCAACTAACCCTAAAATTCAAAATTATTAATCTTATAATTAATGAAATATTAATAATTGTTTATCAATATAATTATTATTATATACATGACTAGAGTGATAAATTTAATAAATACAAAATATGCATTGAGATTCTTAATAAATAACAACAAGCATTTATTATTTCCACACACAAAAAGTGTATTTCACAAATATATTTAATATTATATACAGTAACAGTGCCAGATCTAAGATTTTAAAGAAAGGGGTGGCTAGACTTAATTATACTTAATTTTTACCAATTGTTAGGTTCCTATATTTTTTAATTCACAATAAACTAATGTTAGAAAAAAATATCTTACACAATAGTAATATTGAAATATATAACACATAATTTTACAAAAATGTTAAATATTGCAATGATTATTATTATCATTATAGCAGTTTAAAAATATATATATATTTATAATATAGTAAATACATATAACATTTCCATTTTTTGATATTTTCCTGAAAAGACAAAATTCCAAAAATTATAAAAATCAGAAATACTGTCATTTTAAAATTCTATGAAAAATCAAAATTCATAAATTCATTTTCATAAAATTTCTGAAAAACATATCTGAATTTAATTATTGTCTGAAATTTGAGTTTTTATAAATTACTGATTTCAAGATTTTGGGTTTTTATAGAGGGGGGTGGCTAGCCCCCAGGCCACCCTAGCACCCACTCTGCATATTTAAAATTTAATTATTATTACAAATAAATCTAAAGTAATCAGTAAAAAAATGTGCCACAATGTCAACTATAATTGAAAACATATATATTAATCGCTAATTCTTTTTGGTGCCAATATTATTCTATTTTAGTATACTTATATATTGTATGATAATATACAAATATAAGTTATCATCAATATACCTATATAGGTATCTTTTTTATTTGATATAAATTAATTAATATTACATTAATTATGTGCTGTATATATTCACATTAGTATAAGATTCAAGGTACCATAGAAATTTTCTTGTCTTAACTGATTTTCTAAGTTTTCCATAAATATAAACAATACTAATGACATTAATTTTCATTATTTATAAAAGTTGATTATAAAAATTATGTGTACCATTTACATTTGAATTGGAAACATATGTTAATATATTTTTTAAAAATAAACATTACTTATTTTATATTTTGAAATATATTTCAGATTGTATGTCAAGTTCATCATTAAGAAAAATGGGAGCCTGTTTTCCCTTTATTAAAAAGAAACAGTCTGGAAACAAGTAAATACATTTTGCATTATGAATTTATTGATTTAATAAAAATTATGAATTTTATTTTATTTGCAGGGAAATAACTCTGGCTATCTTTGGATTAGATAATGCTGGTAAAACTACAACTACTCGAAGTATTCAAGGAGGTAATCTTTTAAAATTAAAACATTTATTTGTATTGTTAAAGTTTAAATGTAGAAAATCCCCTGTAGGCATGGTTTCAAATTTTTACTGATTTTTTTAAACTAAATTGAACATTGTATGATGTCTAGCTTCTTCAGAATTTTTAAATATATCATTGCCTAATTTAGAGTATTTCTTCCTAGCCAGTTTTGGCTCCACCACATTTAATATTCTGTATGTTACAAATAACAAAGAAAAATTTAAAATAGGCTAGTGTACTTTGTGGATATACAACCAAATATTATCAATCCTTCCAAAATATGTTTGATAATTAATGAATAAGTTGAATAAAGAATTTGTTATGAAAACTAGGACAAATAAGTTTTAAAGCCATACCACAATTTTATTAATGTTTTAGAATTAGTGTTAACATTGGGAAATTGATCGTTTTTTAACCATAGATATTACATATAAATACTAGATTAACATCATAAATAAATTTTATTCATGGAACTCACTATTTAGATATTATACCATTGAAAAGTATAAATAATCAATATTTATTTTTATTTTTAATTGAAAATTTGTTAATTCTTTAGATTTAAATGTTTTATATATTTTTTATATCTATGGTTTTGAAACATTACATTATTATTAAATCATAGGATCAACAATACATTTTAGAATGTTAAAGTTTCATTAAAAGAATTTAATATCTCCTTTAATTTGAAATTATTTGTATTGCACTCTTTAGAATCTCTGGACACAGTAGCTCCAACTGTGGGTTTTTACAACAATCAGTTTTCAATTGGGAAGTTCAATATCAACCTGTTTGATTTAGGTGGTGGAAAGACGATACGAGACATATGGAAAAATTATTTTGCTGAAATCTATGGTCTCATTTATGTGGTGGATTCAAGTGAACCAGAAAGGTTGGGTGAGGCCAGAACAGTTCTTGGCCAGTTGCTCAAAGATGTACGGATTAGCGGGAAACCTGTTCTTCTGTAAGGAATTAATATTTGATAAATTAAAGTAAAATTAGTAATACGAAAATTAAATAAAACAATATAAAGATTATTAAATATTTATATAATAATATCATGTTTCCTTTTTGTTAATACTGGCATGTTGAACTTTTAGATTGGCCAACAAACAGGACAAAGAATCTGCTCTGGATGAGAGTGAAATTCTTGCAGAACTCAATATTGAACAGTTAGTAAATGAGAATCATTGTCCCTGTAATTTAGTAAGTTTGATTTAATAATTCATATTAGTCATAAAGTATTACTTAACTAGTAGTATATGATTTTAATTTTTTTTGCACTGTTAATAAAAATTCGTTCGTATTTTTTGTTTTTAAAGGAACGGTGCTCAGCTTCTTTGGGTGTTGGTAAGAAGATGGACAAAGCAATTAAAAAGGGTCTAACTTGGCTACTCAGCATTATCGATGTTAATATCGTCTCTCTGCGTGAAAGGATCACTGAAGACGTGGCGAAACAGCAAGCCATCGAGGCCGAAGAACGCGAAGCGCGGAGGGAACGGGTGCGCAAGATACGGGAGGAAAGAGAACGAGAACGTCGTGAACGTGGGGAGGTGGACGAAGACGAAGATATGGACGGGTCTGGGGAGAACCCCACCGGGGATGGTCTTGACCCATTCAAACCGCTTAATGTTCAGGATTTGGAAAAGAAGGTACACCGATTAACTTGTGCATGTTATAATTAAATGCGGCAATGTCGTTAATACAAGAGACTCTCTCGTAATTTTAGAAATATGAAAGGTTTACTAATTTATATACCAAATTTTGTGTGAAATTAGCTGTTCACGTTAACCATGCAATTGTTAAATTTACTTCATAAAAGTACAAAACACCAATCTGTTCATCCCAGGCCGCTATGGAAAAGGCCAGTCGTAGGACCGAAGCGACACCCACGATCACCACTGAAGAGAATGAAACATTAGGAGTGACGTCATCGATTACACCAAAGGCCGAGAGCCCGCAACCTTTGACAGATAATAAAGATTTGGTTTTGGAGAGAGAGGAAGACGGTCCTGAGGAGGGTAAAGTGGCTTTGGTGGGCAGTCCTGTTCATGTGCCCATGTTCCGCAACTCGGTTGGCCCAGCAGAGCGGAATAGCGACTCCAGTACCTCCTTTTCTACCGTGTTTAATGCTGAGGTGAGATTTGTTTATTGAAACAGTTCTTAAAACAGTAATTTATCAAAAATTTGGAAAATATGAAAACTATGGAAGACAGCGGAAGTCCTGTAGTTTGCTTTAAGCTAATTTGTCCAATTATTCATATATTACATGATAATACAAATCTTTATTGTCGACGTTACTTTGAGTAAATACAATGAAACTATCTCTGTTAAATAATTGTATAAGGAAGTTCAACATTCTCTCATAAATCCTGGTCAATTATAGGCATATATTTCATTTATATAGTTGGCGTAGACACACATTGTAGAGTATTATTTGTCTTTAATATCGGTCTTGGAATATTGACTTACATGTATAAGAATAAATGCAACTTGAAATTCTTTGTCCAGTAACTAATAAAATCGACGGTATATCCTATTTCCAGTTGTCTTATAAGTTAATAAGTTTGTAACTTAATAATTTACCGGGTTTTCCATTTTATATGTAACTGGCTGAATTCTTGGTGTAATTCTGCAGTCGATGTTTCATCTTTTGTTCCGCTTTCCTTCAAGAGTCACACATTATGACATCTGCATCCTGCATTTATTTATGAGGACTTAGTTTGGTTTGTGTGTATAAAGGTTGTATTTTACGGTTTTCTATGTGTATATGAAATAACTTATTCATTTTTGGTAGTTATGGGGACCGATTGTCAACTTCGTTATTTCCAAAAATGCATTTGCGGTTTAACCCATTGAACCCGTATATATATAATAAAGTGTAAACATTTTCAAAATAACTAAGTGGGTTTCTTTCCTTAGAAAAAGAGATGTTCTTTTGCAATGGCTCTTTAGTCAAGTAATTATGTCAGTCTGTCTGTTTCTTAACTGGGACTGAATTACTCCTGCGAGATGAGAGGTGAGCATAAGTAAGATACTCGAACCAGGGAATAAAAATCGACAGACACAAGCAATAACATATTTAGTAAGGCCAACAGTAATAGAAACTCACAAAAGTTGTAAACAAATTTAGTGTGTTTGCAAATTTTGACAGGTTGTCTGGTATTGACAAAAATATTTTATGTTTTGTGAATAAGACTGCAGATTATTGCTAAGTCAAAACAAATTATTTGCTTATTAGAAAAATTTTTAGTCATACTTTCTCTTGGTAGTGGACACGGCAATTAGTTTCAAATAAAATTAGCATAAGACGGAATTTAATTTTAGAACTCCATAAAACTAATGCAAATGTTCAAAAGTTTAAATGGTTAAAATAGTTATCTGGTTTACTCTAATTTGAGTTCTAATAAACTATTGTTTCCATTAGAACTCAAACAGTCGTGGGAAACTTCTCTCCCCACTCGAAGCCTCTACCCCACCTCCCCACCCCGACGACACCAAGTACAAGAAGAAAAAGAAGAAGCGTAGCAGCAAGAAGAACCGACTGACTCCCGTCCCTCCATCCGATGACGTCACTCTGACCAAGGAGCAACCAGACGGTCTGGCCCGTTACCCCTCTAACCCCAACCTTTTTGTCACCGAATCCGTCTACACTTTGGACGAGATTGATGAAGGTACCATCTTTACTGTTGTCGTGAAGTTATATTTCAGATGAATTTTGTTTGTTTATTTTTGAAAATAGATCTCTTATATTAGATTAGTTATTAATAAACATTATTTTGCACTCACAACTTGTCTGTCAACATTAATTATTTATCTGTTATAATTATATTTATTCCTTTATCGAAATTTCTTAATCAAAGTCGTTCCCTACGATAAGACATCAATCCTTAACTCATGGTCAAATTATATATTTATACTGGATCCTTTTGGACAATATTTTACAATTAGTCGCATGTCTGTCTCGGTCGCATTTGTTTAGAGGAAATTGAGATATTTCGATTTCTTCATTTGAATTTTAATCATGTCAGCATGCTACACTTTAGTCTTTTATAGGTTATTGACATTATTTGAAATGTCAATGTTATTAAATAATTTCTCTATAAAATATGAAACGTTACTAATTACACAATATAAATTATACAATAAATTATTGTTCATTCAAATATACATCATTTATTATGCGATTCTACAATTTTTTAAATTTCTTTAGCTGCATTTGTCTTATTTTTCAACACTGAGAACATGTTATAACCTCCTTCGTCATTTTCTCCTCCATAAAATGGTCTTGTTCTCTAAAATTCAATATTACATATTTTATACGATTTAGAGGAAAAATAAAAACACTATATTGTAGTATATTGTTGTCAATTTTATATGAACTACGTTATTTTCTAATTTCTCAGAGGATTCAACCAAAAATTGTGGGAAAAACAATAATCTTTTAAACCAAACTTTAGAGCTTATTTCTATGAACATTTTATAATATAAAAAATGAAATGATTTGTAAAATGTCCCTTTTTTAGATCACTCGTCTTAACTTCAAGCTCAATATAGTTGCTATACACAACACATTTATAATGATAGCAGACAGACATGTTGTAATTATTTTGTCATGCGAAGACACAAAAATTAAACGATTAAAATCGACACCGTGGTAACCTCTGTAAAATACAGAATCACCCATTTTGAATTGATACATCTGCGTTATAGACCCTTACGGTCTTTAACAGTTTTTTGTCAGCGCCCTCAAATATCGTTGTATTACCGGAAATTGTCCTCCAATATTTGGAGGTCTCCAGATTCGATCGAAACATTAAAAAATATTATTAAGTAGCGCTATACCTCCTTTGTACTCACAGAAAGATTGCTGCTTTTCGATAATTTCATTTTTCTGTTTATAAAATAGACTGATTGCTTTTTGAAATAATTATTCCACATTTTAACTATTATCATTCTAAGTTTTTACTCTTTCAATTAGAAGCCCTGGACAGTGTTCGATCGGCTAGATCAATGACAATTCCCACGTTACCAAACGGAGATATAGAAGAACTCGTCACATGATTCCATACTGATATTCCGACCAACCGTCTGAGCGATTTATTTATTTATTTAAAAAACAGCTGACATCTCTGATCAAACTCTATGTTGTACTACAATCGTGCACAAAGATATTGTTGAGCTGTACTGTACACACTAAGGTATCCAGTGCATTTCATGTTCGCCAATAAGTTAGTTGTGATATGGTAGTCTTGACTTTTCACACGTGTATGACTATTTGACATTTACCACCGCCTGGCTTTCATGTTTTACTGACTTATTTGACAGAGATATACATCTTTAATTGGGAAATTCCAGTTTTATAATGCTATGCCAAATTATACAAAGGTCTAAATTGCTTTAATAGTATTACAATTTCAAGGACATATCTCTATAAGCACGGATTTTATCCTCTCTTGATAAATTCTTTATAATTGTTACTTTCTTAGAATAATTTAAATTAAAAGAGAAATATTGAAATGTATTCTGTATTTAGGACATATTTTGCCATTTATCATTTATAGCTGCATATAAACTGCTTAGTATTAGAATTATATTGATGTATAATTAGCTTTTTTAATTAAATTTTTGAGAAATTGAAAACATTTTTTAATCGATATAGCATTATTTGTACCTGATGTTAATGGACCACAATAAATAAATAAATGTATGTAATGTAATGTATAAAACTTAGTCGTATATTTTTATTTGATCTCTTATAATTTTTTATAGTTACCATGTTTCAAAGCATATTTATTAGATACACCTTATTCCCTTATCGCTGCATTGAATACCGCCTTTTATTAAAAATGTTATGTATTATAGTGTGCATTTTAAAAATATATCTACACATTATTAAATATTTCATTAATGACAATGAATGTAATATAACGTATATTCTTTGTAAAATAAATAGAATCAGAGAAATTATTTTGGCTTCATTCAATTTTGTTTTTGATTATTTTGTGAAGCAGTTAATATCAGTTGAATCAGTTCGATGAATAATATATTCTAGAAATATAAGGAGGGTGCTTTACCTTTTTCGATATTCTAATTACTCTCTATTGAATTTTTTACTATAAATAAAATTGTCACAGGAGTTGAAACAGTAAAAAAAAACATAAGCATCAAATAAAATATCAATTTCCTTCTGATCAAATGTTTGAAATATAGAAGCAAAACACTACCGTCGAAAACAGAAATTATAGAGAAGGATTAAACCGAATCACAGGAAATTATTATTTATCCACACTTTAGATCTTATAATACTGTTGTAAAAGGTCTAAACATAAATGATTTACCTTGAGAATTGAAAAACTCTTTAACCCTATATAACTGCAATTAGTAAGATTTGTTTATAATATAGTTCTGCCAAGTAAGTCATTAATCTTTAAAAGTTACAAAAATGTAGCCTATTGTATTTATAATTATTTACATAAATGATATAAGAAAATATATGAAGAACAAAATGTTGTCCACTATTTAGTCTCATAATAATAATTAGTGTCATTAATTTTTAGGAGATTAAATAGTGGAAAATTTTATACTGAATAATAATGAGCTTTATCGTTAATTGTAATAATATTGTAAAGATTTTTGCACGGTAGACAATTATATACATTGACTTATATATTATTTATCTAGACCGGCAAACTAATCAAAAAACGTCCAGAGCGCATTTCAATTATATACGGTATTAGTTTTGTTTTAAAGAGGGTATTAAATCAATATTATATATTTTAATAGGCTTTTGATCGTTATATATTGATTGAATTCCCTCTTTTAAACGAAACTAATACCGTATATAATTGAAATGTATTAATAACTCCCATGAATTTCGTATTGATTATCGATATAAATATATACCTCCGCGGACGTTTATTACGACTGCCCATTGGTCTGTTTGCTGGTCTAGATAAATAATGTATAAGTCATTGATTATAGATCTAAAACCCAACTATATTTCTATTATTTCAAACTAAATTAAAAAAGAGGGTATACATTTCCATACGATTATGATCTGCTCCAAAATTAGGAAAATAAAACTCCCATAACCGAAACGGTCCATAGAAATTTTATTAAAATAATGGTTTTTATTTAGTTTTTAAGTGGAGTGTCGTAACTTGACAAATAAATTTACATATTATTGTCCCGCATGAATAACAATTACCCCTATTTACATTAGATGTAAATAACGGCTATTTTGTGTAGTAACCATAAACTAAAAAAAGCATAAAAATGTAATTTAATATATGAAATAGTTTGAATTTAAAATATGAGAATAAATAATGCAATAGTCAGGTGTTTACTTATACGTTAATTTAAAAATTATTTAATTGGGATAATATTCAGTCACTATAAAAAATATATTAACACTTTTAAGATACATTTTTACACTAGTATACAATACTTTAATTTCATAAATAGAAAAATCACTTAAAATATTCTATTCATATCATTTGTAGTTCAGGCATATATGGATATATACCGTGCGTCTCCAGACTGTTTAGATAATATTTGTAATTACATATTAATAAAGAAACCAATTTATTTTTAATAAAATCATAAGCAGTTATTTTAAACATCACTATAAATAATATAAAAATTTCAATATTATCAGAATAATTTTATCAAAATTTTATAAATATTAACAAAATCATTAAAATTAATATAGACCGTGATTCCATTTAGACCGTAAATGGATCGTAAATAATCCTCACAAACAGAATTCAGCTGGCAAAATTATAAAAATCTAAATCTATGATTTAGAAAATGTGCTATTGAAAAAAATTGATAATGATTAGATATGTAAGCTATTATAAAGTTGTTGCTATCAGTATTATGTTCAATTATAAAGTAATTCATCATATAGCCACATTTTTTTAAAAGGAGAGCTACATTCAATTTTTATAGTGTCTTAGAAAAGTATTGAAACTTCTTTTCAAACCAAAACTTATTTTAGCATGTTCTAAATATTTGTGATAAATATGATATAAATTTAGTAAAATATATTCAATTAAGAAGTACATAATTATTTTAATTGATTACTGATATTATAGACGACAAGAAATATTAAAGCAAACGTTTAGGAAATACAATAATGTAATCCCAATCAAGAAATTGACCAACACTTTTTAGATAATATCGTATACTATAAGGCACCCTCGACCGCTTTTGAGTGTGAATTTTGAATTTAATAAACTCTTTTTATTGTTAACATAGCCCCTAATCTCCCCCCCCCCCTGATGTACCGATTATGATACTACATTCTAATTTATATTTTTATCATTATTTATTACTTATTTATTTTATTTTTATTCCTATACATATTTTGTAATAAATCTATTTATCTCTTCTAATTATTCCAATTTACACCCCATTTTCAAACATCATGCAAGAGTTTCTGCTCTATAATAGACTCAATTATTATTTTTAATGCAAGTATGTGTCATAAATAAATAAAATTATATACATAAAAGGAAATCTATAAGTTAGAAGCGTAGTGGTTTCGTTCTCGCCAAAGATGCAAGAAGCGTAATTTTATCGTAGAATAGAGCTCATGTACACCCAAAGTTGGGAACATTGATGGAATAACAGCATATTGCTTCTGTTTGACGTAAACGGAGTAGTGTGTACTTTCCCACTGACCTCATTGATTGTATAAAGTGGATCAATACTAAATCTTTTTCATTTTCTAACGAGTCCGTAGATATAGTGAATCACCATTAGATTCACCAGTCCACAGTGGGCCAGAATCACTATAAAACGACAAAAATCTGTAACTTTTAAACTATAAATCCAATTTTTATTATGTTAGAATAATTTTTAAACAATACATCCAATGATTATTATTATGAATTCTAAACCCACTAAAGTTGGTATGGCGGTTTTAATGGAAGTATTTATTTTTTGATTGGTTGCTATGGTATCCAAATAGACCCTAGCAACCAAAAATCTATAAAATTATAAAATGTAATAATTTTTAAACAAAACATCCAATCATTATTATTTATATAGTTGGTTATAGTAATTACTATCACGTGGACCTGTTGAAATATTTTGTAGGTGGATAAATATATCCCGATGAGTAATAATATTCATTATGTTGTATTCTAAAATATTAAAAATAAAAACAATATATATTAATGTGATTTTGAATTTTTTACTATATTTTATTATTTTACACAATCTTTTTGAACTTATAGGGCCCATTGCACTCATATAAAATATTCAATATTGACCAAACATGTTTTATTAGATATAGTGTCTCATTAGGTAACTTTTATAAATGCATACTAATGGATAAATATGTTTAGTTTTTGATTTATAAGTAAATATATAGATTTTCGTAAAAATTTGCACCATAATTGCACTATTTTGTGCACCTAGCAGTCTTATATAATACTTGATTAGAATAAAAAAAAATTTAAATGATAGAAATTTTATAAATGTATATTGATATAGAAAACATATTTATTTTTTGAGTTAAATTGAACTTAATTGATTTATACAAAAAAATATATATTAGCTGAATTCTAAAAACTGATATTTTTCTAAATATAACTCAACCAAAAATCACCCTGTTCACTAATTTTTATTATTTATGTAAACTAGACATCCTAAGCATTCATTTTATGGTATCTATTAGTGGTCCAAATTGGTCCCATTTTTTTCCTTATCCAAAACATTTTTGATTTTGATAAAAATTGACAATTTGCATATATTTTAGAGGTATATTCAGGAAAATAAGAAAAAAAAGGTTAAAATAATGTATTAGTGGAAAATAAAACATTCTAATAGGTATATAATATTCCAAAATATAATAAACAATAGTTAAAAGGAACATTGCATTATGTATAAAAATAATTTATGACTTACTATGTTGAGTGAAAAAGTGTACTTGCACAAGTTTCAAAAGACGAATAAATCCTAAATTTTAAATTTCAAATTCAAATGTTTATGGTTTCTTAATAAAAAATGTAAATTATATTATTTCAATGAAATTTTCATCCATAGAGTGTCTATTAACAAAAATAGTATCTTAGTCAAAGATCTATGACTATCATTTTTTCTATTTTTGTCGCACCCCTGGCCCACTGTGCAGTCTTTTATTAAGTCATTTTAACTATGGTATACCACGCTAGTGTATAATAGATAAGCACACTGCCAATCAAAAGAGCCAATATCATCAAAAGAGCGACTCCGCAGTCCGGGCTGGCACTGGCGCTGGCCCACCCGCCAACAGAGATCAGACGACATGAAATGAGCCGACTCCAAACAATCCGACAGTTGATTGACAATTGAACTTTAAATTTTATTTTATTAAATTTTTTTCATGCATTCTATCCTATTCTCTCGTGTCATGTTATTTTTATTTTAATAATTTTAATAACATTAAATATAATAATAAGCACACTGCACTTCATGAAATACGGCTGTGATTAGTTTTATTAAAACATTTGTAATTTTAGAATATATAATATCAATTTTTCTTCGTTATCAATTCGAAATTTAATCAGAAGAAGGTTATGATAATAACATTTTACTGAACAGTGTGAGACGATCGAGATCTCCCAAACAAAATTCAGCCTCTGATTGATCTATTTGGAAAAGCTACCGTGCATCGGACCAAGAATATTATCAAGTCATGGGCTTCTGCGGATCTTAGATAAAACCGAAGGTACTTGTTTCTCCGATATATTATTTATATAAGTAAACTTGTTGTATTTGACTATTCAGTATATAAATACCACCTTTCAGTTCTGACTATGCCACGTCATATGACCATACGATATATAAAAGTTTTTAATGGATTGTTTTTGAAGAAATTGGAAAAATAGGATTCATTAGTATCTCGGCATATTTAAAACGATATTATTAAATAAATATACTAATGGGATTCAAAACAACTTCTGTTAATTACTTGTAAATGTGTAACTAGGTACATAATTTTTTAAAAGTAATATTAGCAGTATACTATATGTTGACTAAGGAGATAATGCACCAGTGATGATCTGAGTATGTGATGTTAGTATTCACATACACTCCATCAAAAATATATGAAGCGTACAGTATTGTGTATCGACTAGCAAAAAATGAGACTGCGTGTGATGACTTTACAGCTAAACAAATAATAAAACCCTAGTTAAAAATAGCTAAGGTTAGAGAAAAGACATCATATTTTATCGATTTTAACATTAAGCTAAGCTCTCGACCAATGATAGGCTAGCAGAAATTCCCACTCAACATAAGAGAAAACGAGGTATCGACCTGTGATAGCGGAAAAATCCCACCACGTTTTCTGTATTCTCTATAGTCAGCGCCTAACAGAATCGTTGGCTGTCGTTGTGAGGAACATTGAACTAAATAATTACACAGCATTCCTTGCTCAACAATAACAACATTATAGTGCGTGCTAGTGCAGATTTGTCGCTTAAAAAGCGTGCTCTCAAGGGTCAAAGATATCTTGACACGGTGCTACTTTGTAAATAATGACTATTTCCTATACCAAAGAGGTTTCCAAGGTCCGACTACTAGGATTTACTCGTCTGTTGGGGAAGTGGAGAGCAAGCATTTACAAACTCTTATATCGAGAAATACTTATCTATTGTCTTTTATATGGAATTATCAGTGCAATTTATCGAGTTGTATTATCCGACGAACAAAAACGGTATGATAAAAGGCAGTCACATCTAAAAACTTTGTTTCTATAGAAATAAGATTACCGTTCCTTATTTATAAAATTTATTTAATTAGATATACGATTATTTGATTTTAATTAATTTGTTTTCAGATCTTTTGAAAAGTTGGTCTTTTATTTTGGGACATTCGAAAATGTCATTCCGGTATCATTTATTCTTGGATTTTATATTTCCATTATTGTTACACGATGGTGGGATATGTTTCTAAGTATTCCATGGACTGACAAGTAAGTTTGGTTATTGCATTTAAATATAGCGAAACTCATAACATCGTATTTCAACTATGTAGTCTAGTACTGTTAAAATGTATTTTTCAATTTCAATAAGCTGATAAAATCTTATATAAAATATGGCGACATTTTATAGCGCATTTTAATTAGGGAAGTTGAACACATTCCATTTGAAATAATTTATATAATTACTTTAAAGTAAACTCAATTAACTGATATCTCGCTATTTATCTCAGTTTCACGAAATCTTCATTCTTTTCTTTCCCCTTTCCCCTGTCTCCTATTTACTTTTCTAAATTGATTTAATTCTATAATTTAAATTTCTATTAACATGTTTTGTTAAGATTGTCGACGTATATTGGCGTATTCATTCAAGGGTCAGACGAAAGCACTGTTCTTATTCGTCGAACTCTTATTCGCTATTTGATGATTGCAGAAATTCATGTCTTCCAATCGATCTCTCCAAATTGTAAACGCCGTTTCCCAACCATGGAACATCTTGTTGAAAGCGGTATGTTTTGACGAATTGTACCATTCAAAGAATAGTTCCAGTGAAAGGGGTCACTATAATGTATTCTGATTTATATAACTAAATTTTTTAAAACAATTATTGTAACTAAATATCCGATTTTATTTCTATAAAAGATTTCATCATAGGAGTCCTTATAGCCCACGCATAATCCAAATATACCCCACCCCGTAGGTATATAAAATTCTTTTAGAGTTTTATCGCCAGTGTTATGTCTTTATTTCTCGACAATATACTTGCTGAAATGATTTTAAAGGGACATATTTTTACAAAATATTATTGAAATTTATTCAATGTTTTCAAATTGGTGTCAATTAATAAAAGTTTAAACACATTTTAAATACAATGAAACAATTTTTTTGGATATTTGACTTTTTAAAAATTATTTTTCAATATAATAAAACAAATGCATCTGAAAATACTTTCGGTTAAATTAAACGGAAAAATATGAAATTAAGAATCCGTGTTTTTTCCATTTTTATTTAGTTAACTTTTTTTATGTAGCTGCCTAAATATTTTAATAATTATAATTAGACTGAATCTTTCAATTTTACAGGAACGACTTGCTGCATAACTTAAAATAATTAAAATAATAACCTAAAAACAATTATCACTTATCAGAATTACAATAGTTAGACTCAATATTATCGATTGTGAACACCGCTTCATTTTGTTATTCATTTTTATTCTTGCTTTAAAAGCTAATTATAACTTTACTTTTTACAGGTATTATGACTAGTAGTGAACTGAAAAAATTTGAAGAACTGAAAAGTCCGCATCATAAGTACTGGGTACCAGTGCACTGGGCTGCCGTGCTAATGGGCAAAGCAAGACAATCAAATTTAATTCCTGATGCTATTTCTTTGAGTACCATGTTAGAGGTAAGAAGATTACTTTTGATATTAAATTTAATAAAAATCTTTTTTTGCATATTAGCTTTAAATGCAAGATAAATTATACATATAACATCAATGGACATTTAAACAAAAAACAATGAAATATTAAATATCAATTGCCATATTTAAATCCAAATTAATTAAATAATTACATAATATCGATTGACATTCAAATACAAGATTAATGAAATACATAATATCGATTGACATTCAAATACAAGATTCATGAAATACATAATATCGATTGACATTCAAATACAAGATTCATGAAATACATAATATCGATTGACATTCAATTGCAAGATTAATGAAATACAAAAAATCAATTTTAATTTATTTCGTTTTTATGTTATAATCACATTTCTATTAAAAATCCCCTGAAAATTGTAAATTGATTATTTATAACTTTTTGGACGTATATTGTCGTGTTATTATAAGTGATTATTTAAAACGATAACCTACTTGATTTTGCACTTTTACTAGACTGTCCGGATATAAAACTGTTTATCAGTAAAAATTTGATTCAAGCTATCGTTAATATTATAGCTGTCTCAAATCTGTTACACTGTATTACTTCCCAATGGACCCTGCTATATCCGTACATAATTAGGCAGTATCTTTAGCCGCTACTGATTACTGTATTTACAAACCAGTATGCTGTGTATGGTGTATACCTAGTGTACTAATACCAGTTGAAACTACTTTTTTTCTTAACTTGAACTATAATAGTTGTGTCTTACTTACCAAGGTAACTTTTTGTCACTCAGTTGAATGAAAAAAGCTAAGTTGTGATATATTTTATAGAAATTGTTTTTCCAGGGCTTCCACAAATCATTTATAATTGTGATTTGAGTTTTATCATTAAACTAAAAAATATTATTTTATATATTAACAGGACAAATTAATACTGACAGCTTAGATTTCTATCATTTCGATTTTATGTTATCTACCTATAATGTTTTAATTATTTGCTTTTGAACAATATTCAGTTACAATCTAATTTATATTTGTACGTAAATATATATTAAAAACGATAAATCTATACAATTGTGTACATTTATATAATTTGTTGGAATTGGCTATTCGATGTAGGATAATTCAACTTAAACGAAATTCAACTTAATAATAGTGAAATTCACACATTTACAACATATATGTCGATAATTATTGACATGTATGTACAATTATCAACATAATTGTTGTAAATGTGTAAATTATTATTAAGGTGAATTTCATTTTGAACCTTTCGTCTGCCATAAATGTGGTTTAAATTTGTTTGGAATAAAATCTCAAACAGTTGTAAATCGAGTCGTTCTCAATAACATTGCACAGTTACTAAATATAAATTATTATTTTATAGGAACTCAACCGTTACAAAACTCAGCTCGGTATGTTAGTGTCATATGACTGGATCAGTGTGCCCCTAGTATATACTCAAGTAAGTCGTCAAAATAAATTGATTTTTTCTTTATTTATAAGTTTAAATCAATATTTTTTTTGTTACAAATAACTAAATCGATTGTATTACACATTAAAGTGTTATAATTTCTTGAAAATTGAACTTTTAAAATATTTTAAAATAAGTCATTTGAAGTCATAAAATATTTATGAAATGTGTAGTAACAAAAGAATCTCCATCATTAATACATATTCCTTAAAATTATAAAAGTGTAATTCTCATTCGACACCAGTTTATAATGAAATGACGAATTACTTTTTTTATACAATTAATTAATTTAGATCAATACTTTCTTATCTTAAACAATAATAAATAAATAATATGAACCGGCTGTTCCCAATTTCAGGTATCCACAATTGCAGTGTACACATTTTTCGTTACATCTCTCGTCAGTCGACAATTTATTGACGCAGAGGCTTCTCAAAAAATTTTGGGGTCAGTTTCATCAAAACACATAGTTGATATCTACTTTCCCGGTTTCACAATTTTTCAACTGTTTTTCTTCATGGGTCTTCTCAAGGTAGATGTTTAAATTATTGTTTTAACTCTTGGTTTTGTACCTATAGTTGACAATACATAATTGACAACATAAAATATGTATTGTGAACGAATTTATTGAACTATTATGGACTTGAATAGTTAGAACTCAACCATATTAAGTATTTTCAAGATGTTTTACTCGTGTATTAGTTTTAAATTTAACACAATTGAAAAGTCAATTTCTGGTTTGACAAAAATATTAGAAGTTTATTAGATATTTTAGAAGAAATTTAATCTTTTTAATCTGACTTCCAGCACATCATTTTAGCATAATAATCCATTTTATTCTCTTAAGTCACAGTACTTAAATGACTTTGATAAAAGTTCAGTGACCTTTAACTTGTTTTCAGTATCCAGGCATTTAGTGTAAATTAAAAAATCAGTTTCTAAAAATAGGGAGCATTTTAGGTCACGCATATATGCAAATACTGTAAGTTAACCGATTTATATATAATATATAGCAGCTATTAAGCCTACAAAATATTTATTGAAATGATTATATTGTCGAAACTAAAGTCTGTAAACTATTATTAAATTACAAATCGTAGTCTTTTGGGGTGGAGGGCTCATGTAGACCTTATCCTGTAGTATCAAAGGTACCATTTTAAATTTGACTTAGATTTGGAAAATAAACATTTATAGGGATATTTATAGAATAGAATGCGGATAACTTTGTAAACTTTAGAAAAATATATACGCCGTCAAGTAAGAGGTAAGTTACTGCGATTTATTTCTAGAATACAATATATACAATTGCAGCATTGATCTGATTAAAGAGATACCCTGCCATCTATTTTATCCTTTTTATTTATCTCCAAAGGTTGCAGAACAAATGATTAACCCGTTCGGTGAGGACGATGATGACTACGAAGTCAATTGGTTGATCGATCGAAACTTACAAATCGCCCTTCTCCAGGTTGATGAAATGTATGACGACAACCCACCAATTGAACGCGACCGTTTCTGGGGAGATTCCGATGCCCTTTTGCCATACACGAAAGCGACCCAACGACTCCACACCGATTTCACTTGGATGGGTAGTGTCGCTAATTTGGAAATCAATCAGCAGGACTCCCACTTTGTCTACATGGACACGATTCAGGAATCGGAGAGTGACCACGAGGAAAGCACACATGTAATCCAGACCTCTGGGGCAGAGGATGCTGACTCCTCTAACGTCAGTCACCAGTACACCCCGCCATTGACACGGAGCCGACGAAACAGCGATCGGGAGCGACCGAAGGACCGACGACAGAGTGTCCGGCGTTCCCCACACGCCTCGACTGAATTCTTTAGTTCAACTCGATCGATGGCGATTGATAGTCTCCGAAGTGGACGCCAAAATGCTACCTCAGCAGCACACCATCAACAGAGTCGACGTCATCATCCATTGAAGAAGAAACTAATTCCACCACTCTCTGTAGATAGACTGGACTTTGCTGGCAATGCTGTAAGTTGAATTCAGATCGTTGGAATTCTTTTTTATAATGAAACTGATCTATATTCCAAAGAATATAAAGCGAGCGACAAGAACCCTTACTCAATGCTAAGTAAAAGCGCTAAAAAACTGGAAGCTGTTAATCTATATATTAACGCATTTAATTTTAATGTAAGCTCCTATACTTTTCATAGAAAACTACTGACTATGACTAAAACGATTGCTAACATCTTAAAAATATAACAAACTTTAAATAACTTTTTATCTTAAGAACTAATCGTTTTAACTAAAATCACTTACATTTCATTCCAGATTCCCGTTCGTCGATCCAAATTGGATCTTAATTCTCCGGTTGCTACTACCGGTGCCTTCACCAAGTGCTCCAGTCATTTTATCCGAAGTCAGATCAACATCGACACTAAGGAAGACGAGAACATTTTAGTGACCTTACCAACAATACCAACGAGCCAGGACACCGCTGCAATTATCGCTGCAGCGGCAGACAAACTTATAGAGGAGACGAATGCCAAGGCGTCACCAACACCACTTCAAACGTCACGTGTAAACTTGGTCGACGATTCGGACAGAATGTCCACAGAGGCGACACTGAACTATCACTTCCAAGATAACTCCGATGTCAACAAGCCCGATGTAACCATTGATCTCAGTAACCTGGACATCGTGGAACCCGTGATTCCGACAGATGACAAAGCCGCGCCTGCGATACTTGATACGCAGTCTAGCATTGCGACACCTCATGCCAACACTGAGACTGATAACAACACGGATTATGTGAATGCCTGGATTCAGGACGAGAACAATGCCTTCTCGAAGGGCGACGCAAACGTCTTGCAATGGACGGGCAGCGAGGGAAACCTCTGCACAGAAATTGCCAATCAACCAAATCTACCCTCGGACACTCTGACATCCACCGAGGCTCGGGACACCAATTATCCGGCCAGCGAGGGTAGGATGGAGAAACTGTCAGAGGAAGAGTATGAAAACAATGAATCCTACATTGACATGGAGCCGTGTATGGAGGGGACTGGCAACGCCGACTCCAAGGGATTGCCCTTTCTTGTGCCCACTCTTCCCGACATCAAAGAGGAGCCACGGCCGGATGGCGATGTGAGTGAGCAAATGCCGGAGAAGTTCGTCGCATTTGAACCCGAGGTGGTGATGATGGAGATTCCGGCTTGGTGTGAACAAAGCTATGAAGAGGCAGAGTGATGGAAAATTCACCGTTTAAATAGAAAGTATGTTTTATAGCCTGAAGTGTTTCATTTTACTTTTATTGTACCTATTCTACTCTTATTCTCCGCCATATTTTGATCATCCTAGTTACATATAACCTGTGCAATATGGTCCATAACATAATAAAATCTAGCTTAGGTTTTTATCAATCAATCAATCAATCCATTAATTATAATTATATTAACTTTACAAATTGGATAGTAAACAAAGCTCAAGTCTTTTAAAGACGAATCTTTTAATATTACATTTCTAGCTGAATTTATTCTAAAATATTTCTTTTAAACTAGTATTCTCGTAATTGTCGGGATAAATTTATGTGTTTTTCACTAAAGATAATGGTTTAACAATATAGATATTAAGCGACAGACTAATATAAATCTATTTGTATTGTAGCATCAACCATTGGTACTCTATATTTATTATTATGCATCAGTAGAAAGTATTATATTTAAAATAATTATTTCATACTCTACCTACAGTATATACTAAGTAGTATCTATAGTATATACTCATTTTTAACATATGATCCCTCAAAAGAATAAAAAATGGATAAATATTATCACGTGGTGAATTTGCTCAAGATAATCTATTAATTTACATCTACAAAGATTTCTTTAAGAAGTTATATTAAATTTAATATAAAGCAATACCTTATTTTAGTAATACAAGATAAATATAACCAATCCGGAATATATGTTCAACATTTTGTACTTTTATACAATTCTTGTATTTTCTTTCAGTTAAATCTGTCTTTTGTCATAACCATTGTAAACATCGATACTTACTATAACAATAGACGTTCTGATTCACTGTCTTCCAAATAACATTAAGGCTGTGTAGACTAATTAAAACATTTTTAACGTTTTAAAGATATATATTTTCTAAATTATAACCCTTTTTTGTTTTGCGATAGGTAAAGAATTGATATGTAAATAACTACATTGGTTTTCTGTACCCAGAGTTGATACCAGAGTTTGAACTTATAGTATTTAGTGCAGCACAATAAGCATATTAAAAAATATTTGGACATCTTTGTGGGTTTAGATAACTTCTACATTCAAATTACATAATTCATTGGGTTTGCATTCATGTTTATTATAATGTTCACAGTTTTATTTTATTTTTTTTTATTTTTTATTATTGCATATAAAGTATAATGATATATTTCTTTTGTACCTAATATACCGTATTGTACACTCTATGATTTTATATAAAAACTGTTTGATTTTTAATTTGTTCGTTTTGACTATGTCTGTTTTTAATTTCGAAAATTGTTATTAATTTTACTAAATTTTCGTGAATTATATTATGATATTGCGATAAAAGTGGGCATATACCCGTAGGCCGCTTTCACAAATTAAGTTAGACTAGATGTAAACCTGTTTTCTGGAGAACAGTGCCGATTTCGCAAAACAAGTTAGAATATGTAGTAATTCGTCTCAATATGATCAGATAACAAAGTTTACAATCATATTGAATTAATAGACCATTTATTAATTTTATCGTTGAAAATGCAGTAAAAAAGATTGTTTTGTATCTTACTGTTATTATCCAAATTTTATGGTATATTATGCTACACAATATAAATGAATCATTAAGATTAATCGTTAAGTTATAATATTCTACTAAACAGTAGTATGAAGGATATTTTTGACAAAATTGGTCAGTTGGAAGTTCTAGTCGGTTAGATTGTAATATAAGGATGTAATGATTTTAATTTGTATTCATTGTAAATATTATAATGAGAAATGTTTTAGTATCTTATACTTTATAATGTTCTTAATTTTTTGAATAATTTTTAGTAATCAATTTCGACCATTCATGAAACTAAGGTTCGACACTATAAGTTACTATGGTTAAATAACAAACAAAAAAATTGGTTCTTTTGTTCAATATTTTACATTATGGGCATATCGAGTGGTTTCTATATATATTCATTTAAGCTTAAATAAATTACTAAGAAATGGGTATCTATACAACATTAAATATAAAATTCCATTAAAAAAAGCTTGTTGTATACCCTTATATTTTGGGACGTGCCCATTTTACTAAATGTATACCTATAATATTTCTTGTCGTTCTGGTATAATTAAACAGGATTTTTTGTTTAAATTGTTATACTTGTATCAAAGAACTGTACAGTAAATTATTCCGTTTATTTTTTGAAGCTATCAGAACTGATTATTGGAATTCTTTTAATAAAACAATATTTAAACTTTAAAAATTTCTCTCAAGAATGCAATCCTTTTAAATGATATAAAGTTAAATAAAATATACTTAACCCACATCCAATGTCAAAAACAATTTTAATCCTATTGGAAATACATGATAAGCTCATTTGTAATTAACAAGGAAAAGGTTTTACAATCTTAGCGGATGAAACATATAATCTTGAACCGGCTTGAAAAAGAAATGTTGAATAAGAATTATCCACAACTAGTTGATTAATAAGGTTCGACAGAAGCTCAACACCTTGTTCGCGGTATAAGAGTTTTGTAGAATGGTAGATATTTTTTGTTGAGCCATTTTTAACACAAAGATTTAGCAACATATTTGTAAAATTACTTTTTGTAAAAATCGTATTGAAAAATTTGCGGCTACAATATATATTTTCTTTTCTAATTTACTACTGAATAGATATTTATTGTAAAACTATCATAGTTATATAATTATCAAACTTATAATTTCTTTTTTACGTCAAAAAACTAATTTTCTGATTAATTTTACGAAAGTGGTTGGTTGCTTCATTCTAATCAATTTGGATACTATATAATCTTTAATTGGATTGCGTACATCAAAATTCAAAGATGGAATTTTCGAAAAAAAAATCAAATAATTTTGAAAAAAATCTAAATAGGTTTATTTATAAATACACACAAACAATTATTTGTAAATACCATCGTTCTATTTCTATAATTTGACAAATTTACAAATCTAAGGGCCACTCTTGTTGTTAAAATAAAATTAATAATAAGTTATTTATATACAAAATTATAATAAATCATACATGTACATAATATGCATATATTATTGTATATAACAACAAGTTATATGATATATGGACATTGAAATGAGTGGGAAGCGACATTTCGGTACTGTACAAATTAAAAAATTAAAAATATAGTGTTTTGTGCAAAATTATGCAATTAAGTAATTTGGTGCGAAGCTGTTGTGTTCAGAACATTTGAAATAAAATCTATAAAAAGTGTAACTATAAACCAAGATACATTACTGAATATCATTGCACGAGTCTAACTTTTCAATGCTAAAATTAGTAACAGTATTGGTTGAGGTATCAACCTCTTTAGATAACTCTGACGAGCAACTAGAGGTGTCCATCGACATCGACAGAGGACAGTCTAACGACACGGAATCTCTGGCCGCCTGGTGCAAACACGCTGACTCGGCATGCTTGTTGAGGTAGGACTTAAGTGCGAAGCTCTTGCCACAACGTTTACAGGTGTACTGCTTCAAAACGGAGTGGGTTTGCATGTGGGCCCGCAGATTGGACCTGTCGGCGAAGGCGCGACCGCAGTGCGCGCACCCGTAGGGCTTCTCTCCGGTATGGGCTCTCAAGTGACCATGGAGCAGCCAGGGCCGGGAGAAAGCCTTGCCGCAGACGTTGCACTGGTGTTTGAGGTCGTGGGTGAGAATGTGCATCGAGAGGGCAGGCATGCTCACGTAGACCTTCTCGCAATGGGGACATTTTTTCGCCATCTGACTGTCAAAGCTGCGGTGGGTCTGCTTGTGTCGACTCAGGTTGGAGGAAGTTGCATAGTCTTTACCGCATTCAGAGCAGACATAGCGCTGTCGCTGGACACGGGACTGTTCGGAATTGGACACAGGGGAGGCTTCCTTGACCGTCTTTGGAATAGTTACCTCAGCGGCTGCTGGAGTAGTCAAGCTTGGCTTCTTCTTGGATCGACCATCACTGACGAAAAATGCGTCGTATGTGTAGCCGACTGTTATTCCGGATTGAAAGCCTGATTTTCGTCTTTTCGAAGGAGACTGCGAAGCGGAAGGCGAATTCTGTTCTGCTTTACAGTCAAAACCATCACTGACAAAACTGGTATTATACGATCGCCGGCTTTTAGGCGAAGTTTGTGGACTTGTTGATGGCGAGGGATGATCATCAACTTCTATGTCTTCTGTTGGCTCGCAAAGAACTTGTAGCACACAATCGGATCTATTATAGTCCTGCTCCACTTTTGATGCCACCTTTGAATTCGAACCATTTGCGACAGGAGTTTTGACTTTCATGGGGGGCAGGGTGGTAGAAGCATTGTGCATTGTTTCCTGATTACTCTCGTAAAAGGGAGTTGAGTTGACTGGATCACAAAGTTTCTGAATCTGATTATCTTCCTCAATCCATTGGAAATCTGAGAAATAATTGAAAATAACAAATTAAAGAAGTCATTTAAAATTGGTCGATAATTTATTTTCGTTTTGTAAATATTTCTTTCAATATATTTCTATGTAAAGCATTCAAAATATTTAATTTTCTTATATCATAAGGTATATTATATACGCGTATATAACCACCTGTTGGAGTGAATTAATATAAGACATAAAAGCACTTGAATATGCGAGAGAGTTAAATAAGTTCTTAAGTGTTAAACTGTTCCGATAAAGACACATTTTGTGAATTCTCATTCACAATAAAACAAATTGAATAAACCAATTGTTATTTCGACAACAGATGTATTGCGTGAATCCTCCTATGTATTTCCTATTTTAGTCAAATTGACCATCTGATTATTTGAGCAACAGCCGGCAAGCTAATGTCTTTAGACAATTTCAATATTTTAAATTCATATTAAAAGTGGATTTGTGGTGTCACAAGGGAGTAATATAAAAAGCTTTGTAAATATAGATATATTTGTGTTACTTTATGTACAGAAAATGGAAATTTTATTCGAAAATATATATCTAAATTAGTTAATCATTTAATATTTTGAAATAGCCAATTTATAAAACATTTTAGAAAATACAATTATAATCTATAAATGAAAAACTGTCATCATTTTTTTATGGCGAACTTTCTGAAAAACGAATTCAAATTCCATGGTTATAAATGTTTATAGGACATCGTTCAAGGGATTAAACAGTCAGCGTAAATAATTGTCGGGGTCAAAAAGATTCCAGTAAATCACGCCAAAACGATATAATTGTTATCCTCTAATTCTCAAAAACAAACCACCCACTGTTCCAGTGTGTAGCGCCGCCGACAACTTCGATTATCAAGACATCAAGACATTCGGGATGAAAGCAACGCTGGTGGTCATCAACATTGTTTGCAAAGCAACAAGAGAATTCATCCCTTCCACGTCTTAAATGAAGGGATCAAAACCCGGAATGGGGACATGTCTATCCCTATAGATAATATAGTTAATTTGTTTTGCCGTTAAGAAACCGCTATAAACTTGAGAGAGAGACAGAGTTCATGGCACCCTCCTGGTCCTACCAACACCTGCCGATTACAGAAACCATCCTTTGAAGACCTTTCCTTGAAGAGGGAAATTGGAAAAGATAATGATATCTCAAGAGTTTTTTGGGGCACGTGCCGATCACCATAAAGAACACCTTTGACCAGTTTATAGAGTCATTTTTATCCCGTTTATCGAAATAACAACCTGATGAAAAGGGGTTTCCATAATTTCAAGAGATGCCGTCGAAGCTCTTATCTTTGGCCAACTGTTAAGTGAATTGCACGCTTGTTATAGAGTGCTGCCTTGGTCTACACGTGCCGCGCCAATCACGGGAGAAATATCCAATTTTTAGTTCAACTATAATTGTAAAATGCATGCGTTACCTTTTCTCTCGATATATAATGAGAGCTGGTGCAATTAAACGGATATCTTAAAGGTATATAATGACAATCTTTTGTTAAAAATCTTTTTGTATGGAACAATGCATATAATTATTCCTATAATTGTTATATATATGATAAGATAATGTGACAAATTTTTTTTATTAAGTGTAATTATACTTTTTAATACCTGATTTTGTTATATAGGTATATTATTTACAAATTATTGCAGTTAAATATATTCGATTTTGATTTCACGATATTTTATTCATAAAGTATTTCTCTAAATTTTAGGGAATTATAAGAAAATAAATTATGTTCAATTAATGTTAAAATTAATTGTTATAAATTTTGAAACAAAATTTTTGATATTCTGACTGTATATAATAGACCTCAGTGGTTTTAATTTATGCATCTTAATTTGACTATTATACATAAAATATATTTTAATATATGAATGAAACTTTTTACAATTTCAAAATTGGTCATAAATAAACGTTCGTTTTCAGTTTTAAAAGTTTTTAAATTTGTAGCATAGAAATAAAAATATTAATAAATTATAAATAAATGTTCTTCTTATTTATAGCCATATGTCCTGATGACAGCCTCCTTAATCAATTGGATCTTAATCTTGGATTGAATATTCAACTGTATCCACAAATAATATTCAGGGTCAACCTAGCAGATCCTTGAGCTCTAGGGTGTAAAGTAAATTTGCTGGTATTTGTAACATTTTCATATATCTCGCCAGCTGGGGATATCCGTCTGAGTTTTTATATTCGGCCACTTTGCCACATTCCCGCTAGCTTATATCGTTATATTGACTGGTCAAAAGTCAAATATTGTCAATAAAACTTTGATCATCATTTATATGTTGAGTTGGGAACAATTTACAAGAGGCCACGAGTTATTCTATACAACATTAAGTCGAACGGGAAAGATTTCAGCCTTTCTTGACGCTTTTACAGCTCAGAAAATAGATCGTTTTACAATGTTTAAAGTTACTTTGGACACGCGAACTCCTCAGCACGATATTCGATTTTTATAAAGATAATGTTTATATATTGTGATCGATGAACAGCTTGTCCGGAGAATTTATACACTTAGTTCATATTTATAAAAGAAACTTCATCAACACATTCCTATTTGTGGGCTGGCCTGGCGTTATCTTTCCACTTTTTGAGTTTGACTTTTGCTCTTCAAACAGATACTATGGAACCATCATAATACATTTACAAAGCAAGCCCCTGTTCATATTCGACTTAAAAGTATAATTTAACGGCCTTTTTGATAATTTAGATTTGTTTTCGATAGGCACTATAAACAGGACCAAGCCATAAACATATCTCTACCTTGTTGAATTACAAAGCCTCACGATAAATAACTCCCTTTTTTTACTCTCTATAGAATAAAAATACACTCTGGTACCTCCAGTGTAAATAAATGATATAGTCAGTCCTCTATAAGAACAAACTTTCTCAGTTTATATCTTGAAATCTGTCGTCCGCCTTTTTTCTCAACTTATAGAGGCAAGGAAGAGTTTCCTAAGTTGACGGGGCTTTCACTGAGCATCCGCGTGCAGATATGGACTTCCTGTTTTGTCTAATTATAAGACAAGGACCTGGCAATCAAGGAACAGAGTCATTGAAGCTGTTGACGTTAAAAGATTGAAAAAACAATACCTGCTCACACATTGCTATCACACATCCAAGTCTTTCGCTTGACTCTATAGAGTTTTTTTTAACATATTGGCAGCTAGCTATATATGTGTTTCGTTAGAATATATTCTATAATTAGCGGATACAAGAAGATTTCATTTTTTCTGTTACATTTTTACTAAAATTATGCCAAAAACTAAATGGAATGGTTAAACCTTATATTATACAACATGATTATGCAATCTACAAAACATTGAATAAAATCCATAAAATGGCTAATTGTTAATTGCTAATGGCTATATGGAAAATATTCGTTGGAGTTATAATGCAGAATATATATTTATTATATACTATTTTTACTGCAGTGTTACGATTTAGATGACTGCAGCTGTAAAAAAGTTAAAATATTTATTGTAGGTATATATTTAAATTAATATTTAGTAAATTTAGTTTTTAAAATGAGTATATAAATATAGTAAAATATATTTATATGTCATTAAATTGAAATGTACTAATTGTTTTGTCATTTATATAGTTATATCACTATTTTTATATATATGCCTTTCCATTTACTGTTCGCTGAATCGATTTACCGATATTTTAAATCAAAATCAAAATTAAATTAGAATTTTTTATATATACATTTGAAGTTAAAATATAATATGGTCCTATATATTCTCAGTCTTGATGCTTTAATCAGTTCTAGTTGGAAGAATAAATCTTAATTAAACTGACCGAAGCATATATATAACTGATATATCAACAAGTAACACCCAATCCCCAATGGAAACGCTCAACAGAGTTTTATAATATTTGAAAAATATGTATCAAGTCGTTTAAGAATCGAGTCATTTAAACTAAATATATAAGTTAAATTGGAGTAAATATATAATAAAAAAGTTGGTTATAATGTATAATATATTCTAATTCACTATATATATTAATATTGAAAGAGACTTTAATTTTTTATTTATTACAGTTATTCGGTATATTGAATAAATAGATTTTAGTGTAAGTTCGTATATACAGTATAATATTTATAATACCTATGTATTCCATTTTAAAAATTATTTTAAAATGGTTATTCAACTGATTATAAACTTACTATTCAATGCTTTTAATTATAAAAAAACTAATATTCAGCATATTATACAAATTTTTTAATATATATATAAATATCTACATATATTTTTGGATAAATAAAACTATATACCACTGAAAAAACTGAAAATTATCAAAATATCGAAATCCTCTAAAAAAACAGTAAATATTACAATATTTAAATTTATTTAAATATATAATTTATGTATTATAAAAAATGTCGATATCAGAACACTGCAATCGACAAATACAACCGAAACTGAAATATAGTCATCAATAGCATCCTCTCAACTTACTTGGAGACACCTTTCCGGTGGACAAGTCTACCAAATCATTGGTTTCTTTCCGACGATTCCATTCTGTTTGAATTTGTTGTTGCTGCTGCTGCTGGTAGTATAGAGAGACCAATTGATGTCGCATTTGCAGCCATGCCATAATCGTGGGGTCCAGGGACGTTGCAGTACCGCCTAACACTGCCTGCGTTGAATAGTAAGGAGAGGGTCCATATCCTGCTGATAAGGGCAAGTGTCCTGCTCCCAAAGTCCACGGAAAACTGGACTGTTGCATGGCTGCTGCTGTGGAGAGTCCAAACGTCCCGGATGGAGAGTTTAGACACTGTCCGTTTAAGTGAAGCCGTGCTCCGGTCGGTGAGAAGGCAGACATCATTTGGAGATTGTTTGGACAGGACGGACCTGAAAGGTTCTCTTCGGCAGTGGACACTCGAATAGGGTTGGTGAAAGAGGCGGCCAGACTGTTGAAATTGAAGCCATGGGAGGAGAGGCAGTTATGTAGCATCTCGCCTAAAAAGGTGTAACTGCAGTACTGTTGAGTATTTGCCGTGGATAATAAAAATCTCCAACTAAATTGGGAGATGCGGAACAATTTGAGGCGAGTTGTCCCAAATCTGTCAGTTATCTAGTCTAAAGAGCGGGTGTGAAACACAATCAAAAATAGCAAGATGAAAAAAATATGTAAAGAGAAAACAATGAGCCTGGAGTTAACCAGCCAATCAAAACTTAGAGGAGATTGGAGATTGAACTCTGTGAAAGAATCCTTTTGGGCAATGAGACACGTGGCAAACTCTTTGAACCCCATCATGTTGAGCATTGTGTTAATCTTTTTTTTAAATCAGGACCAACGATATAGTTTTGAGGTTTAGTGTAAATAATTTGATGTCTTCACTTCTCATTTTGATGTCATATTTTACCAACCGTTCTTCATCGCATAATTCTAAATATTATTGGATTTTGAAGTTCGATTTTAGTAATTTTCTGTATGTTCACTTTGTACAGAATTGAGGTGCGAAATATAACAAATAAAATAATTCCATAACATGATTAATTTTAGGAATTTTCTTATTGAATAAAATAATGTGTATAAATTATTCCATTTAAATTGTAGAAGGAATTTTAATTAAAACTAAATTGTTAAAATTGTTAAAAATTCAAATAAATATGGAACAATTAATATTGTTAGTATATCTCATAGATATATTGAATATTATATACATAACTTAAACTTAAATCTGATTGATTAATAAATTACCTATTTAAGTATGACATTTATATATTACATCATAAAAAAAGAAAAATACACAAAAATTAACACTTTATAATTTTAAAATAGCAGGATTATATTTTCAGTCTACATATGAAAGTGTGTTTTGATTATAAATTAAAGTCATATGGGACAGTTTTCTTCCCAATTCCATATAAAACATTCTCTCTCCTATATATAGAAATCTTCTAAATAACGCCTACTTTTTATATAGCAACCCGCTATTCAATATATAGAGTATATTATATCATTAAATCCAGACTATACAGCAGCTACACCTGTTGGTGACGAGATGAAGTTGTTCAACACGACACTGAAAGATAGAATCGCGTTTTGATTCAAATGTGGATGGATGTAAGGGTGTAGGAAATTAAAATATAAATATTACATGACCAGAGGAAGGGGTATTGCGAGTCATTGAAGAAGGGTTCACGCAGACAAGACAGCTCCTCACGGCAAAATTCGTGCCCATTGCCACATTTCAACAATGTCCCTTCGACAAATTCAACGCGACAGATTGGGAATTATTGATACCTGTTAAATAATTAGAGAATAATTCTCAATTTTGTCATCCCAGACTCTCGCGCGCGTCAAATATGGGCAATATACAGGCGAATAGAGGATATAAAATTAAAGCAAAAGACTTCTTCATTAAACAGGTAGTTTGCATGGGTGTATAAAATGAATGATTGAAAAATCTCCCGAATATAATATATTATACGGTATATCTATATAATGAGTGGAGGTATTAATGCTTCGTATATATTTAAAATACATACAAGCATGGGCAACAGATAATTCTTATAACTAACCGAGTACCTCTATATACATATATACACTATCTTATACATATATACACTATCTTATACATATAATACACTATACATATATACACATATATACACATTCATTATCATTTCCTATAAGTATTTCAAATTATATAACAAAGCAATCAAAAAACAGGTTTTGTAAAAATTCTTTTTACAACTTTTGATGTCAAATTATAAATTTTAAATTTTGGGATATGCTTATAGAGTTTTGGCAGGAAAGTAAAATTATTTATTATAATTAAAATTAGAAACGGTTACTATAATGGCTACTAAGTCATAATATGTAATTTCCTATTTCTGGGAGATTAATTTCAATAAATATTTCAATCACATGTAAATCAATATTAAGTATAGAATATAATATATGAGTATAATTGTTGATTGTGTAATAAAATTGATCAAAACTCGAGAATTATTTTTGACTAAAAGTCAAAGCTGGTAAAGTTTGTTAGCTGATCAAATAATAAAAGCAGGCTCCTTAATATAAACCACAAAATAGATTGAAAAGTTTCGACAAACATATTAACAAATTTTTAACTTAAAAAATGAAAAAATATGCTAAACCATGAAAAATTAAATAAATAAATGTTACAAATAAAATGTTAATGTACCACTGCGAATATTTATAAACTAAATTTATAATAATTTCTTTATTACATAACCATATAATTAGACGTTTTTAAATTAATCATTTTAAGTTAATTTGTATATTATTAAAAAATGAATGTACTATAATTATATACTAACGAAAATATTTAAGTTTATTTATAATTAAATTAATAAGTTGCCTGAAAATAGATCTCCATTTAATTATCAACAAATGGAAATATGGAACATTTTTAACTAAATTAAAATCACATGAAGTGAGCCCAGATTGCGCATGTTTTTGACAGCTCGTTTGCACACTGGTTTTCCAAAGATCTTTATAAGTACCTATTAAGAAATCGCGTGCTCACACACAACATTTACGGTCTGACCATTAAAGCTAACATCACTTATATATACAACACAATATACAAGGATGTTTTTCCCTTTATATTTCTGATTCCTCACTAAACACAAGTGACAATCTGAAGAGTTCCGAGACGAGAGGAAGCCCTGATCCCTAGTCTCTGATAAGATCCCAGCTAAAAGGTCTGCTTATAGTACCTATATATAGCTGGTCTGTTATTTTCACTTGTTCTTTAATCAAATTGGTCGTTACACGTCGCTCAGATAACGGCCGTTAGATATGACAGCTACGAGTGGCGAAAGGGAGAAAAAGTTGAACAATTTATGTTTAAAGCAGCAAAAAAGAACCAAAATGATAAACTGGATAGAAATAGTACAGAAAACGTTCAAAACCAGTTGCACCTAAACTGACCGGGGAAATTTCTTTTCTTTTGCCTCGATGGTCTGGAACTTCCTCGTCATTTCCTGCCGTCGAGGAAAGTTTACTCGGCGGTCTGGACAACTTAATTGGCGAAAACTGCGCTGGAGACCTTCCCATCCTATAATAGGGCTAATGGTGGGTCAATGGTGAGCTGTGTTTTTGACAGAACGTTGATGATAGACTGACCACTAATGCAGGTACAATAATCAAATTACATCAAGCTTTGGGTGGACAAGCACTGCTTTCTGTTGATGACCCTTGAGAGAGAAAGAGACAATCAAACGAAAGATAATGTATTTTGAGGTTGAGAATTCTAACTGTATGATACGCAGGTATAAAGATGGAAGAGAAATTAGAATTTTGTACGCTTGAATTATTCGAGTATACATGATTTACTCAAAATCATTAGTGATTCTAAACAGTCCCACTTTATATATATTGACATGGCTTATAACTATATGCTGAATCTATTTTTTTTCGTCTCAAAGTATAGGGCTAACAATATTTTTCAGCATTATTAAAATTTATCTATGAAAATAAATTCTATAAAATTTGCTACGACGAGCAAAGCAGGGAAGATCTCTTGATTTTGACTCTCCAGCAACAATTAAAGCAGTACCAAATCATTGTTTTTTATTCAAGTCCGGAATATTTGGAGGAAATTGAACAGAGCTTAACCATTATATCTGATTTAACTAACGGACAAGAGCGACCTTAAATTTCATTTACATTGTCAGGGAAGAGCTGATACAACAAGTTATTGTCAAGTTGGGTCTTTATCTCAGACCCTACTTCATTTATCATGTAGACATATTGAGCTTTAGAGTTTGCTATCAACATAAGAACATCTTCTTGCTCTTAAATATTTTTATAGTTTTAATTTGCCTATAAGAAGAATCTTTCCCCTTCTCCTATACTAAAGTATCACGCTCGGCAGTGGAATGTCGCCTGTTGGGGGTGGAAAATAGGATCCACCACTCCATGGTATGCCTCTACTCTTCTTCAGTTAAACTGATGTCTATGAAGAGTCGAAACGATGCGCTGTTGACAAGATTACTCCATTAGCCTCTACTTCCGCCACGGCCAGTTTTCCAAGAGTGGCTATTGTCAAACTCCAACCACTAGTGGCAAGAGCGACATGGAAGATACAGAGGGTGGCAGCAGGACTGTCCCAACAGATACCGGTTGGCTGCGATCGCCTCTCTTTCTTCTTTTCTATTCGACTCAGTAGATTTCCTCTTGGTGGAAGGAAGACTCCCCTCTTCAGAAGTAAAGTGAGCTTTCTATTCTCTCCCTTATATCTCCCCCGTTCGGAGGCCAAGTGTGCCTATTGATGTTAACCCGGAGAGAGCTAGTGAGTAAGTCAGGACGAACAACTGGTCGCTCGCGAGAGGCGCGTCTAGAGCCTGGCTTTGTAATCCGGAGCGGAGGCTGGCTCACCTGAGAGGCTAGATCCTGTTTTGCTAAATAGTGAAAGTTTTCACAACAGGACGGACTACCGGTGTACTCATCGAATTATGGGCAACACACGGTGAAATAATCCTTCTCAGTACACTTGGTTAGGTAGACGTATAAAAGAAAAATACATAAATTTATTTTTTCCGTTAGCAAACCAAATTTATTTGAATAAGTTTTAGTAATATCCACTTTTCAACTGACGTAATTTATTCTAGTTTTATATAAAAGTACCAAATAATATAATTTTGTTTAGAGCTTATATTTTGGTTCATAAATTTAAAAAATAAGCGTTTTAAAATAAGCAATATTAAAATATATTCGAGATTAGACATCAAGTTCAAATTCTGCAAATTTTCCAGTGTGAAACAGTGCGTCATAAAGTATTTCAAAGTGTCTATGTATTTTTCGATTAAATTTAATATAATATAGAAAAATCATTTTTATTGATTGAGCAAGATTATACCTATTTACCTACATAGAATAAATAAATGACAAATTATTACTAAATGCAGATAGTAATTATTTAACGCTATTTTATTCTAACAGAATTAAACCTTTCTTGTGACGCATTTTAAAAATATTCACATATATTTTTTTAAAGAAATTTTCAATTTCTCTATAACAAAATATTAATAATGGAAGTATTTACACGCTTAAACGTAGGTATAGGTGGTATATAAGTGTGCAAATTACTGAAGGGTTTAGCCATGGACACAAACAACCACATTTGCTCAATAACTAAACTATGGCTTTATAAATCAATACAAAATAATTTTAATACGAATATAATATGAGAACAAATCTTAAATGTTGATTTTTGATTTAAAAAAATTAAGTTAACAAATATTTGAGAACTTATTGTAATTACGAATTATCGAAAATTATCATTCTAAATAATAATGAAATATACGAGTTTGGTTTTATTATTTATTTCATTTTGTTTTAAACTAATAATATAATGACAGTGACTATCATATAATGACTGTGGGAATGACTATCATATAATGACTGTGGGAATGACTATTATATAATGACTGTGACTATATTATCACTATCTAATGACTATGACTATCACAACAATCTAATGTCTATGACTACAATACCTATATAATAGCAATGACTATAATAACTATATAATGACTATGACTATTATCACTATCTAATGACTATGACTATCACAACTATCTACTGTCTATGACTACAATAACTATATAATAGCAATGTATATAATAACTATATAATGACTATGACTATTATCACTATCTAATGACTATGACTATCATAACTATATAATGACTATGACTATCATAACTATATAATGACTGTGACTATAACAACTATCTAATGTCTATGACTATCATAACTATATAATGACAGTGACTATCATAACAATATAATGAATGTGACTATCATAACAATATAATGACTATGACTATCATAACTATATAATGACAGTGACTATCATAACTATATAATGACTATGACTATCATAACTATATAATGACTGTGACTATAACAACTATCTAATGTCTATGACTATCATAACTATATAATGACTGTGACTATCATAATAATATAATGACTATGACTATCATAACTATATATTGACAGTGACTATCATAACTATATAATGACTGTGACTATCATAACTATATAATGACAGTGACTATCATAACTATATAATGACAGTGACTAACATAACTATATAATGACTATGACTATCATAACTATATAATGGCTATGACTATCATAACTATATAATGACTATGACTATCATAACTATATAATGAATGTGACTATCATAACTATATAATGAATGTGACTATCATAACTATATAATGAATGTGACTATCATAACTATATAATGACTGTGACTATCATAACTATATCATGATTGTGACTATCATAACTATATCATGATTGTGACTATCATAACTATATAATGATTGTGACTATCATAACTATATAATGATTGTGACTATCATAACTATATAATGA
>JAUZNC010016215.1:0-25862 GCA_034780395.1 Vannuccia rotundouncinata | reverse complement strand
CATAAAAATATTAATATTCCTAACAAATTAAATTTTTAAACAGTTGTATAATATGTACCTAATACAATAAAAAACGTTTCCAATATGTGTTAAGTTAAAGTTTAGAAATTGTTATTTTTTGTACGTATACACATAAAAATATTAATATTCCTAACAAATTAAATTTTTAAACAGTTGTATAATATGTACCTAATACAATAAAAAACGTGATGTCGGGTAGATTAACATATATGTTCCCTAAAATAAACTAGTATTACTACTTTATATTTCAGATAAAGTCTATTTTGTAAATATTAAATATATATATATAGGTTTATATTTAAATAAACATCCAATCTGCATTGTTATAAAACAATATTAACTCACGATCAATATTTCATCATAACAATGAAAAAGAAACGGTCCGTGTCGGTGTTTTCAGCCCCCCCCCCTGTGTGCTTCTAAACTGAAGTTAAGTGGTATAATAGCATATTTAAAAGGGCTACCTATCATATCCTTTTCACTTTGAAAGGTAATCTGAGGTAATTACAAACACACTAACTCACCCATCAGTGCGCAAAGAATTACTTTTGTAAATACATTTTCCTTGTTTGAAAATCGACTACATTAATTTAAGGTAAGTTTTTATATATTTATATTTATATTCATTATTATTATTTTGTATAATTCAGTTCTTTAAGGTCGTTTTAATTATATTTTTCCTAAAATTATACATAATTAAAAAAATCAATTTATAATAATGTTTTAAAATATACATACAGTCTTTAGGAATCATACGCATAGTATTTCAAGCACATTTGATTGATTATGTTATAATAATGATTAAATATAAGGACATTCAAATACTACTCTGCAATACTTGTGAAAGGGGGCATTGTGAATTGTTACGTGGAGGGTTATTTAGGATAGAATAAATCAATACACATACAATAGATAGTGCATCTGCAGACATTACTTGCAATATGCGACGCTTTATCAAAATATACTTATTATTATTATTAAACTTTTTAAGCCGACTGCAATTAATTTTTCATGATTTATATCATATATTATACGTTGATATCGTAATAATATTTATCTAGATCTTCAACCTTAGTTAAATTTTGTCCGAAATAAAAATGGCAAAAACACACAATATGGTGAAATATTGTTCGGCTCATAATTTTATAATTAGAACTGTTAAGTAAACCAAATCGGTCAATAAATCTTTGCAAAAAAATTTCTTTGTCTTTATATGGTCGTATATGTTATATTTACCAACCTATAAAGTTAATTACGTTATCAATTATATTACATCTTAGAAAGCTATATTAATATTAGTCAAATATGCAAGAAAATTCTTTTTTTGATAAAAGTTATTTATATTATAATATTGTTATATGTAGTTGTAATATTTCATTTGCTAAAAGTTCAATTATTTAAATATTTTTAGTTTTATATAATAGATATATACTAGTGGGGTGTTGAGTCGATACTCGACTTTTTTCTCTTCTTTTATTGTGAGATTCTTTAAACCTTAGTAAAATTTCGCCTTTTTTGGTGCAAAAATCATTGATATCGGTGGAAAACTAACAAACTAATAACTAAAAACTAAAAACTCAAAAGCTAATAACTGATAACTAACTTACTAAGGAACATCAAACAACAAACATTAAACTTCAAACAATGAACATCAAACAACAAACATTAAACTTCAAACAATGAACATCAAAAAGAAAACAGCAAATATCTCACAATAAATTTGAAACAAAAAACATCATAAACAAACACTAATAACTAAAGTATAGGCTGTATCATAAATATACCGTCTGTCCAATAAAATGTTTAATTTAACATTTTTATTCAATATTATATATAAATAATTACAAAAATTACACATTAAATTACAATTGGAAAGTCAAATATTTTGGTCAATAATTAGTTTCATGTGGTTCATGGTAATGTCTATGATATTTAATTAACTGCTTTGCGAAAATCAAATCAATAAAATGGTTTCCTGATTACATTTAATATGTAATCAATATAAGATTCTTTTTTGACTTTTTAAATTTTTGTTTAATTCTAACAATTTATAACAACAACATTTCATATCACTACTTACTCAGCTCAAGTGAAATAGTTAAAAATCAAAAACAAGATTTTCTTAAAATATAGTTTTTTATTTTACTTTATTGTATTTTACCTTTATTTGTGGCTCCTAATTTTTCAGATTTAACTTTCAGTAGAAACTATGTCCTCTGACGAAGTGCTCGAAGCAATATGCGTAGTCGTGGGTAACTTAAAAATACTTGTCTCGGATCTCTCAATACTCTACGATGACATCAAATGTCTGGCTGACGACATAGAAACTGTCACCTCGAAAGTGGAGACTCAACTGGGAATAGTGCTCGATTCCCCAATTGACCGGTCATATTCTTCTCTGACATATAATTCTCCGTCGTATCAGAAAAAAGGTCCACCGAATGTATTTACATTCGACACTCCATTACGACAACTATATACCGAAAGAGGGGTGACTGACAATTATTCTCATGATAGGAAAAGTATAGACTCTTCTGGAAATGATTTTAGGGGAGACAATTATCAGGTTTCGACATTGTAAATGCCGACATGTTTCTGTATTATTTTTGTTTTTATATATATAATTATATGAAGAAAATATATGTGATTAATTTTGCTAAATTTATTTTATGTATCCATCAAAATTAAAAATACCTATGTCCTTTCTTCAATCTATTTAAACCATAGACATTACACTAAGTATATGATTGAAACTGAATAAAATCATAGAAATTGAACAATAACAAAATTTGCTTTTAACTCTCAGATAAATTATAGATGAGTGACTCAATATGATAATATATTGATGTGTTTGGTTAAATTACAGTTCTTAATCTAAATTCAAAAATGAAACAATTGTTTTAAAATCCTATTTTTTTTTTCTGAAAATAATATAGAGATGATAAATCGTAATATTTTATAAGATAAGGTTTACATATTTCTAATTTATAGTCCATTCAATAAATTATGTTTAACCCTATCTTACCCGGGGGGCCGATTCGGCCCGCGGTGTTTTATTTCTTATAGAATTTTTAAAATATAAAACCCACAGACCTGGTGTTCTCTGACTTTTCCCAATAGTATGTTGTGCAACTTTTAAGACCGATTTTAAAATTGTTTTCATTTTATTTTTATTCATAATATTCATATACATACATAAATAACGAATTATATATATATATATATAAATGGCTCATTATATATATATATATATATATATGTGTAAAATAAAAGTCTGTTAAATTGGCACACATTACATACTACAATTATGGCACCTTCCCTGCATGTGTACCATACACAAAGCCCTCTGGCACACTTGGCACAACTACAATAAGCTAGTTTAGTATTGCTCCTGAATTATCGCATTTGCTATTCCAAGTATGTATTGTATTTAGGGTGCATCCTTGCTTGTCTGTCATCAAACCATGATAACTACATTACTATTAGTATGCATACACATTCTATACAACCTATTTTACCTATACATACCAAATTTCTAGGTGATAGCTAAACTGTGGGATAAAATATAGGGCGCGGGCCGATTTTGCCCCCCCCCCCCCCGGGTTTTTGAGTGCGTCTTTTAGCCCGGGTATGATAGGGTTAAAATAAGTTTACAACCAATAAATTGTTCTATCAACAAAATTGGTATTATTCAAAATAAATATTTCACCGTGTACTTATAAAAATTAATACAAGACAAATGGCATAGAGCATCAAATGCGCCCCTCCCCTCCCCCTTACTTCCAACCTATTTCTATTATAAATAAACAGTTAAATTTTACAATATTAAAAAAATCAGTTACATAGATACTGTTATTTTATAAGATAAGTGAACATTTAACGTTTTTTAAATATTATTTAATTCTATTACTGAATGGTCGAAATTTTTTAAATGAAATATTTTTTTTTGTCAGACACGAATCTTGACAATATTTCAACAACTTAGTATAATTAAGATACATATATATTTACTTATATAGAAAAAGCATAGGGTAATAACATGCTTACTTTATGAGTAAAAGTTTCACAACGAAAAGGTTTTTTAAAGTTGTTTTAAAATTTGTAAAATAATAATTTTCACTTCGGATTTTGTTTGTATATAACACTATTTTCATCAATTATAAAAGTTTGCATTTTATTTATTCCTATTAGCTTTGTGTTGTATTAAATATCTCAATTATATATTTCAAATTTAGACATCCTTATTTTATTTCATTATCAATTTTTGTAAAAAAAAAATTTACGAATGAAATAATAAATTTTCTTACACAAACTTATATTGATTACAAGTAATACAGTACATTGTTCTTTATTCATTCATATCAATTTAACACTATTAAGTTTAATGTTCGGAACTTTTTATAGCTATCCTATATACAATATATTGCGTTTGAGAAAAACAATTTCATTTTACATAAACAACAATATTTTTCTTTAATTATAGGTACACAAATTTAAAGGTGTGATATATAAATTACGTATTATAGAACCTTTACAATTTTTGTAAATTAAAAAGAATTTTTAATACTCTTAACCGATTACTCTAGTACCTATCCTTCAAATTTTATATAATCTAAGTCTGTAGGTATGTTGTTTTCTTGTTTATAACTATATTTGTAGTGGATAAATAAGGAAGCTTAGATGATGATAGCGCAAAGATAAATAGATTACACACACAAATAGATAGGAATGCTTAAAGTTTTCATATGTATGTGTTTACGACCGTTATACGGGTAGTTCAGTTATGTTTCTCCTAGGTTATTTATCATGTCACCCTATCTTCGAGATAGCCGGAGATAACCACATGAAATAGACTCGAGGACATTGATTTTGGGACTAGAGGAACTTCTTTCATTTAATAACTTATTAGCCCTCGCTTCGTTTTATCATAGTGGCTGTGACCGTCAATCATTCTAGATTCCAAACTGCATGTACACCCATACCGTTTCTTTGGTCTTCATGATCCAAAGGTAATCATCTTCGCCGTTCAACAAGCGCTGTTTTCTTTTCGCTGGCCTGGTATTAACAATTTAAGAAGACTAATTAAACATTTTTTCTCCCCTTGAATTTATGATCCTAAATTGGGCAGTCAAGGATTCTTGGATGGAGCGCGCGCGAACAAAGTTATTATAAGACAGGAATCAGGGGGTCATTACTCTGTTACCGCACAAAAATTGATCGGCTTTGGACTATAGAAGGCTAATCACATAATTGTTTTTACTCTCAGAAAAATTGTATGAAAGAATATTGGCACTATTATAGAAATGCGGGCAAAAAACTAAATAGAGTATGATATCTTGAGAGTGAGAGAAACCAAGCTGAGTCTACAAAAGACTTAAATTAATGTTTGTCTTGAAAGACGAGCTAGTTTTATCATTTTTGTTCTTCAACATTCTCTCTATTTATCGTCTCAAATATCAACTAAAGTGTCAG
The DNA here is from genome assembly GCA_034780395.1 of Vannuccia rotundouncinata. Taxonomy (NCBI): domain Eukaryota; kingdom Metazoa; phylum Platyhelminthes; order Proseriata; family Coelogynoporidae; genus Vannuccia; species Vannuccia rotundouncinata. The sequence goes on along the minus strand of JAUZNC010016215.1, from coordinate 20,369 downwards.
CGGTTTATTTTTTTTCTCTCTGGCAATATTACGCTGACATCTTGAATTATTTCTCCGTAGTCTGTATATAATGCGGATTGCTTTCTCAGGTCAAATCGGAATGATTCCTGGTACAATTAATGAGAAAAGAGACAAGAAATGCTGAAATCTTGCCGGTTTTAAAAGGTAGAAAGGCGGACATCTCTTTGAAAAGATTTGGCAACCTGTAACCCACTTTGGAATTTCTTGCAGTGTATAATATAATTAGATTCTTCCTGCGAGTCAAAATTTCTGACAAATTAATTGCTTCGGGATCATCGATGCAGTCTTACATTGAAGCAAATTGGTGACATATTTTGCAACATTTAGTTCTACTTTAAAGATCATTAACAGCTTTTGTGTATGACATCATCCGGTTCTTTGGTCATCCATTCAAGACATTGTTACCTGTATTAAGAGCGAAAAACGTTTTACTTTATACTTAAAAATAAAATCAGTCAAGTTTTTTTTCTATCCTGAACAATATAATTTCTCGACATCTAGAAGCATTTTAAGTTATTAAAATCGTAAAAACCTAAAGTTTTATTAATAAAAAATTAATTGGAAATAATCTTTTATTGTTCCTTTTGCAATTTATTAGAATTTATATTTTTATTGAAGTATCCATGTATAAATGGTTTCTTTTTAAAATTCTTATAGACATTTATATGATAAGTAGCATATGTTAGTTAAAATGAATGCATACATAATTAAAAATGTTTTTCTATATTTAATGATATAAACATATATTAATTACAAATAATTTTGATGAATTTTAAATAAAATAAAATCTCATTAATTCATATTCACTAATTGTATTTAATGATTTTTTAATAAAGCAAAAGGTAATAATATTATAGAAAGTATAAAAATTGAAAATTTAATTTATTTTATCTAAATTTTCTCTGTTATGCACTCCGCCATGTTAGATACATTGTAGCATAAATGGCCACATTGCATTGATGCAGTGTTACCATAATGGAACTTTTACCAACAAAACCAAACGCGGCTTTTCCACAAAAGTCCATATTTTAACTACTTGCGCACATATAAAATAGTTTCAATATACAAGCTATAAGTATTTGGAATCAATATGATTTATAGATCTTTTTAAAAATAAAAGCATATTTAAAGACGATCAGTTATCGCACGTTTCCCTTAATTTAGCCTAATACTACAGAACCGGTGGAAGGAAATAACTGGTTCATATTCCAGGTTGATATTCCACTTTAGAATGCTGTAAGAAAAAATTATACATAATTATACAAACAAAAAACAACTACCTTTGCACGCCCAGTTTTAGAGATTAGCTGTTTGATTTTTGTTTAAATTTAGACGGTGCTGTTAGATAAATAGGCGAATTTTTATAAACAATTTTAAACCATCTTTAATTTAACATGGAAGAATATAACTCAGCTCTGATTGGTAGTTTTCGATTGGCGGGAAATTAGAAATATATTTCTAAGTTTATGTCAGCAGCTGTCAACAACGACAGTAAGGCATATCCTTATCAGATATTTGGGCTAAAAACAGTCGCATGTATTTTGTTCAAAAGATAAACACTATCTAATCCCATTCAAAATGCCCACTACTAAAATACCTCAAAACAGTCAAATTTTCTCCCTCCTCATTGTATTGATCTGCACAGCAGACGGTCTCAAACGACAAATTAATCTACGTTCTGCTGATGGCGATGAGATCGTCTGCAAGGTCTACGATGAAGCCATTGTTGGCCGGCCCCTCACTTCAGACCATTCGGGGCTGCCCTGTGTCGTCTTGCCGGAGAGTTTCAGTGGCTCCTACGAAACCACCGGATCCTATCGCGTCAGTTTGATCACGACAGGCAATCGGGTCGCCCACTTCTTCAGAGTGCGTCCCGACAACTTCACATTGATAGTCCAACGTCATCTCGATCGCGAGGAGATATGCGCCAAGTTCGCCGAGTGTTGTGAGAATGATCTCAACTGTTATCTGACCTTGAGTCTCGCTGTCACTCGTTTGCTACCGGGAGAAGAACGATCGAACACGGTGTTTATGAGAGTGAAAGTCAGATTGGTGGACATCAATGATAACCCCCCGAAATTCAGTGCTCCGGTGAAAGTGGTGGAAATTGCTGAATCAGCGAGAATTGGTCAAAAATATAGTCTCCCAGTCGCTAAGGATCCTGACTCGAATTCTTATAATATTAAAAGGTAAGATGGAATAATAAACTAATTTATCTTACTCTTAAATTTTCTGAAAGTTAATTTTCGATCAATTTCGATTATTTAAAATAATAATTATATATGTAAAATTTTGTTTTATTCATACATAGAAGATAATAATTTGAATACTTTGTAAATATTATATAAGAAATAAAAATAAATATAGGTACACACAAAATATTATGAAGGACGATTATAACAAGAATATTTATCTGTACTATATATTTTTGAATTATTAATGTATATTAATGTATAATTAATTATCTATTATATAAGGAAGGATTTATAAATGTGACATCGTAATTCAAAATGGTAGAAACACAATTGAAAATTTGGTTTCATGCAGAAATAATTCTGTTCCAGAATTGTTTTGAAAATTTATAATAATGTTATATCAAATAAAAAAATATTTATATATGAATATATTAACAAAATTCAGTCTTAAAGAACATTTTGAGATTATTTAAAAGTCCGTCATTTAAGCATAATCTTATTTTATCGTTAATCAATTTCATTTTATACATCAAGCAATTGCGCAAATGTGTAACCTAATTAAAAGCATAGGAAAGATATAATAATACAATAAATCCAAATATAATTACAAACATATGGATACGCAGCTTACACTTCATTTAATTAAATATAAAAATATGTCTCAACTTTGGAAGGTTATTTGGCTGAATATCATTTCTATAAATTGATACAAAGATATTTTTTTATACTAAAAAATATGAAATTAATGTTTATACTGCTGTAAATATTAATATTTACTTAGAATTATGTACAATATCTTACACAATATATTACCGTTTTTTTTTAAAAGTGTTAATTTTATATAATAAGGTACATATTGAAGGTACCGAAGGGTACATATTTGTGCATGGTCCTGAAAAGGGTTTACAAATATAGTATAGATAATTTAGTACGTACACTGCTTATTGTACATCTTCAGGGACTTATACTAAATTCTCGCCATGTGAGCAACCTGTTCCGCTGCCAAAAAATATTATTGAAACATTATTTCTAATAATAAAATATTTCAACAAGCGCGTTACATCGAAATAAATCGAATAAGTTAAATTTATTTGTTTTCAACAAAAAAACAAAACCAACAAAAGAATTTTATTTGAAATATAATATAAAATTCAAAGAAAATGTTTTAATTCAAATATTTTTTAATCCAACAGTGAAATAATTTACAACTATTTAGAATAACTATAACTCTGTGTTCTAAGTAAAAATACTTCGAATGAAAATAGTTTTTACAATGTATAAACTATTTCTTTTTAAATCTCTTTTCTTCCTTCTTAAAGCATCGAACCCGGATATTGCTTACATAAGCCTGACTTTTGACAGATTGTCGTAAATAAATGGTCCTTTATGATTATGTTTTTCTATTAGGAATCGACAGCATACAGCATTCACAAAAATGACAACATAAGATAAACAAGTATTTAACTTGTTACCTTAAAGAAAACTAATGAGTAAATGAATGTGTTATTTGGGTATTTGTTTACGCATTATTTTTCAGTTTAGGATAAATCATCATATAAAGATTAAATGCCTCATTTTGTCACTGTAATGAGAATTTTTTAACATAATATAAAATATTGCACAACAAATTTAATAATAATGCTTTAAAATTGTATATATAAATCGAGTGCTATTTTAGATTTATGCACTTTATGTACTTAACAGTACGCCATGGAATATCAATTCGAGGTAATCCCCTCCCTGTGAATCATCCTTCTCTATCTACACTTTTTTGACACAAAGTGATCAATGCCTCTTAAACTAAGCGAGCCCGCCCCTCTGCTGTTATAAATCAATTTCGATGTTCAAGTTATTAACCATTAACTAGGATGTCGTGAACCAAGTATCTTGTGAATAGTAAATTTTATGATAATTTAATAATTTAGACAAGTATATGGTGATATTCCAGAGTTGAGGTATCTCCACCAAATTTTCCATATTTGTTACAGAATGATTGATTAAGTGAAATTCAATGAAATTTGGACTGTTTTTGATATTTGTGTGAACGATTTTTTGGAATTATCAAGATTTGTCGCTCTTATAAACCAAATTAAAGAAATATCAATTGTTATGTCGGCTCAAAGGATTCAGCTTTGGAATCTTTAAAAATTAACAATTAAAATGAGGTATAACTTGTAAATCTCTAAGAAATGAGATATATCCGATTATTTTTTTCCTGTCATAAGCCGAGATCAAGACATTTATTTTTCTTCAAAATCGGAAGATTTTATTTATTTTTGACTATGTATCATCTACTATGTATATGGAATAAACATGTAAAAAGGCGTCCTTATAAACTGTAATATTGGTTTTACAAATTTTAAAAGCGGTATGACTAAAAAGATACAATTATTCTTTATATTCCATTGATAAAATATCGGCGCCATAAAAATTTGAATGGGGGGAATAGTCAGGCACAGGATATCGGTCTTCAGAGATGTATTAAATATTTTTTTTAAATTCTGATTAAATAATTTATTTAGCACAATATAGTATTTTGAAGATGTTTTTAAATAATTGGTTGAATTTAAATGTAATTAAAATCATTATTTGATTGAAAAGATATAATTTATGAACCCTTTTAAAATATTCAATGTTATAAAAATCCACAATTTTGGTAATATATATTCATAAAAATTATTTAATAAATTTTAATTACAAATTAATAGAAAGCATTTTTTTCAAATGATAAAAGTTATAACATTAAAATGGAATTGTTTAAAAAAAATTGTTTAAAAGTCACTAAATTGTTTGATGAATTAATTTGTTTTAAAAATGGGGGTTGAATTTAAGTGTTGAGCGGTTGTTTCGATAATTGAATAGAACTGACAAACTTTCCCCTTGCAGCAGCTGGCATCCATCATGGATATTCTTTAAAAAATCTACTGACACTATTATATAAATTCAATATCTGTTTTATAATATTTTGCCATTTTTATAATGAAGGGAAGTTCTAAAATGATTTTCCCTTTTTATTATTAATTATTACTATGATAAAACAGTTTACTGTTTACACTCAAAACAAAAAATAATACAGTTTATCATTTAAAACAATTTAATTATATATCTGTCGAAATATTCTTTAACTTATTTAATAACCCTAATGTGTATATAATGTAGCTGTTTTTCATTCCAGTAATTTCATTTCATTGCAATTGATGTTATCATTGACGTCATTATTAAGTACGGTTATTTTCATACCTGTGTTAAATTATAGTCTCCAAAATTGTGGACTGTTCCGTTTAAAAGCCAAATATTCTATGTCACATATAATTTCGGGGTCTGTTTTATGATTAATTTATTAAATGATAACCGTCTAAACTTTTTATGTGTTTAAAAGAAAAGACTGAGCTAAAAAATACAATAAAATTATTATCATTATATCATAAAACTATTTTTCACAAAAGATCTATATTAAAAAAATTCCTACAGTTAAAACATTTTTTTACTAATTTTTCTAAAATGAATTCTACGAAGATAGTAGGAAACTCAATGGGATCTTTAATGTTTTGTTATTTGCGGAGAGAAAAATCTCAATGAAAACCAGAGGAACATTTAATGGATATAGAACCTCAAAGCACGATTATTATTCTAAATAAATATATATATTGACCTTCTAATGACAATGTAATGACCTTAACTTATGTTAATTAAAGGACCTAGACTTCTATTAATTTATATAATCACCCTGACTTATGTTAATTTTAATGTAATGACCTCGACGTATGTTAATTGGATGTAATTAGATTTTCTATTATTTAATGAAATTGAGATTTTAATTCATTCACCGTTTTTAATGGGTTGTTCGCATTCATTTTTTGCAGAGAAAATATGGCAGATTCTTACTAAATTGATTTATGGACAAATATTGTATCCCTCAATTTCGATCTTTTCAAGAAATCAATAGAGACAATAAACTAAATCTAATAATTTCACGTATTTTAATAGTCATTTAATGGATGACCTCATATAAATATAAAAATATTATCAATAATTGAATTTATAGAAAAAAGGCTGTTTACAAATAATTATAAAACTACAAATTTTAACATATAATTGTTGTTTGATTTCCAAAAAGATATTTCTAGGACTGGCTAGGCTACATATGCTTAGGTAAATTATAAAAAGACTACAAACTAATTAATACGACATTAAAATAAAAATACATATATAATTTTTTTATGTATATCGAAACTATCCCTTACGCGATGATAAAAAGATTTTAATTAAAAGTTTTTTTATAGAATTGCTTTAAAGAAGGACTATTCAAAAAACAGTTATTTTTTATTTGTGTTCAGAATGTTTAATATTAATTTCATTTAATAATAGAACTTTTGAACTTATTAATTAGAATATTATCACTGTTCCATTCCAGATAATAAAAAAAGTTTTAACAATTGATAATCACATATTTTGAATAATTTTGAATTTTTCACATAATCCAGTAAAAACATCAAAACGATACCACATGCAAGTCCGTTATTTAAGTAATTACTAAAAATATAGTTCAAAATATTCGTAAACCAAATGTTATATAAACAAATCTGATTTGTTACAAATATAGCACTAATTTATAGGCAATTTTCTATACAATTACTCATAATTTATAAAATGAAATTATTCAACAGCACTCATCATTTATCATTGTTTCAGTAGCTTAGCCGACAGTTATGTGAACACCACAAGTAGTAATATGTAAGGATATTAACTTCTTAAGTTTCACTTGCAAAAGAATTTCTCGTAAATTCAAGTTAAACTCCATTTGTGTTAAGGTTACAGACATTTCCGATGGGCCATTTTTTACAACTGACTGATTGTGTTAACTGTTCAGCAAAATCCAAGCAAATATTTAGCTCTTGTTGATAAGTCGGAAAGTTCGACTGTGCTTGCAAATGCATCGCGCGGGGCGAAAATGAATTATTATTAGTGTTTGGGTTCGGGCATAAAAAAAGGTAATGATGTCTACCGATCAGCAACTATTGGAAAAAGTCCTTCTTCGTGCGCGAAAGGAATGATATTACTAACACGAACTATTGGTATGGTAGAATGAAATAAAAATATATTGGAAACGTCTACTATAAAGAGAAACAGCCCCACAAATGTCGATGAATGAGAACTTAGGTTGACTATGTGCGCATTGATTTGACACAGTTCCTACACATGAGGGTGATCTGACAGCTGACGCTGCTTTGCAAATTAGCGTACAAGGTAAGACTGGGTTGATGCTTCACAATTAAGTCGTCCCCATCTATTAAGGCAGTATTAATTGATCCTTTCTTGTATTTGTGCAGTATTTAAATGTCTTCAGTGTAAGGTAAACATGTATCTTTTAATTAGTTGGTGCAGTATATATGGGGGAAGGGTGCATTACAAGTTTATAGGTCAAATTTTGAAGTAATAAAATGGTTTAAATTTTTATGATATAGTAATTTTTTATTTTTATGAGAGTCCATTAATTTAAAACCATCGTTTATAAAATTGTAGATAGGAATAGGTACATCTTTTTCCAAACATTGTTTATGTTTATTTTTTGTTGGATGTATGATGTATAAATTGAATATGTCTTTTTAACTAACAAAACCAAAAATATAAATTAAAATATAAAAGTTACTTTAAAATAGTTCATTGAAATTAATTCAATTTAAAATTCAGTTTGTAATATTTTAAAGATACAGTCTGATATTCTTTCGCGATTTTACCTACAAATATATCACGCAATGTACAAAATTCTAGACAAAATGTATTCGAAATAAATTCAATTACCTTACAAATTAGTAAATGAAAATAATTTAAAGTAAAGCCATGAAATTGGATAAAATTTAATTTCAATAATTTCTTTCAAATAATATAGTATATATTATAAATTGATTTCGACGATAATTGTACTAATTCAAGACCTGTCAATGGCATACAAAAATTGTTACATATCAATCTAGTCTGCAATCACATAGAAATTTCTTAACTAAAATGTAATTATTATCGATATATTTTGTAACAACTTACCACTATAGCCACTTTATTTTCAGACTATCTATGTTTTGTTAAAAGTTTTTGTTTCTATAGAGGATATATATGAAAGACTTCTTTTATAGTATAAAATTGTTATTTTTATTCCATATTACATACTAAACTAACTTTGAATACATTTATTTTACGAATTTCCTTATATATCAATGAGCATTGAATATAGTTTGCGTGTTTCACGAGTACACATTTCCTAAATGTGAAAATAAAAATATGTTGTTAATTGTAATGGGCAGCGTCTGCAAACACAAACCATGCATTGGGTTTATGGACAAGAGAACCGATTAATGACAGGACAGTTATAGGACGTGTAAACGACACAGAAATCCAGCAATGTAAATATTAGAATGTACAAAATAGTTTTACCTTTTTTACATACTTTGCTTATTTAAACATGTGATTTTATACATCCATTTGTATAATCGTTGAGATAATTTAAATTTAAATTAGAATATTAATTAATTTTGTATCGCCTAATATACAAAAAATAGTAAGTATGTGACCGTATAGTATTGAGTTTACAAAGTCTAATAATAAAATTCTATAAATTATACAAAACAAATTCTCAAAAGAAAATCAACATAATTTGAAATTGAAAAAGCTAATTATTTAAAAACATTTATTGCTTATTAAAATTACAATAAAACAATAAGTTTTGAGTATACACAATTTATTATTCAAATATTGATTTTAGTGTAATTTTCCAATAAAAGATATCCTTAATATTACAATATTTCACTGAAGAAATTTTTCGATAATTGTTGGAAACAGAAATGTTGAGATAACGACAAAGTAGATGTTTTTAAAAAACATTTATTTGACTTCCACAATATCTTCGTGAGTCAATAATATTGATCTTTTGTTAAGTATTTAACATATTATTAAACTTCTTTTATTCCAAATCTTGGTAAGATATTAAAAAAGGATAAAAACGATTGGCTATCAATGTAGAATACAATTGTGTCTAGATAGCTTCTAATTAAGAAATACATATGGGGTTACATAACCTTTCACAATGAACCGATCTAAATCAATATAATAAGTTAAGAACTATATCACGGTAGATCTTCAACTTAAGATTAATACAACGCTCATAAATTTGAAATCAATAGTCTTTCTTGGGAACACCTTCTGCGACAAAATTCGGAAACGGTAGATGGATGTGAGGGTCGCCTCTAGGTGGGGCGTCGGCGGTTTACAAGAAGGACAATTTGACTGGAGTCCCCAATTTTAAGAAGAGTTTTAACTACAATCGGAAGTTCTTTGCCTGAAGCTGCTAAGTAGCTCCTGGAGATAGAGAGTTCTAGCAGAAGAGAGAGGAGGATGGCAAGTTGGGCGGAGTCTTGTATATAGATATTGAGGACCATTGTTCTCAAATAGTTCTTGACATTTTCTCACCTATTTCCAATCTCCAATTCACTAAAACGATAGGAGGTCTCTCCGTCTCCTTGGGAGAAGCTTCTCAGCGATTGCTGAACATACCGGAACTATTGCGGTTACTTTGGATCACGCACTGTCGCATTTGTAAAAATATTGTCCAAAGTTGAGATGTAGTATAGGATAAAAGAAAGGCCCTATACGTGATTTCGTCGAGATATATGTAAAGATATGAGCTGAGAGGGAAGATTTGTCTGTATACAGCTTGTAAACTGTTTTATTACATTGAAGAGAACTAGAAACAATTGTAACAGAATAATAGCGGTAAATATTTTCGACCTCATTAAAGATTTTTTAAAAGTTCTTTAGATTTAATGAAATTTTCATCTTTATGATATTGTTAAATGTTTTATCTTTCCTTGAATGCAGAAGATAAGTTTTAAAGTACTTTTATATTTAAAATAGTTACTCAATTTTACGGTACACCTACACATGCTAATATTTGATCCAAATATCAACAATCAGCTTATTATCGTAAAATAGCTATTATTTCTTCTAATCATACAATTTAAATATTTTTTTCAATAGGTATAAACATTATAGAAGTTAAACCAAAATTTTAATAATTATTTTTATTTTCCATTTTACGAGGAAAAAAGGTATAACATGATGTAATTATTCCTTTTTTATAATTTGTTAATTTAATTTAAAAAAATTTATTTTTATTTAGATAATCGATGATTTATTATATTTACGATTAGGTACAAATTAAAAATAGAATAAATTATATTTACAGTAATTATTTATTGACGCAAACTGCAACAATTTCACTTTAAAATACCAACAATTTCATTTTAGATATGATATGGAATTGTTTTCAACTTTATATAATTACTTCAAATCAAATAAACACCTTTATTAATGGCAGTTGATACTAAATAATATTTATATTTACAACCATCTTAAATAAATAAACAAATGGTTAGATTTACATAAACTTTTTCGAAAATAATTGATATTGAAGAAGCAGAATATTCGCTTCGTTATTTTTTATATGCAGCTATATATTGAGTAAGAATGCCAGGGTAAATATTTATCTATCGTATCAAAATGACCTTATTTCTTACAAGGAGGTATTCATAATTTTGGATAGACAAAATTAAGAATGAATCATTTTCACAGTGAATCAATATACAAAATCATATTTGATTCGAAATTAAACCATATATATAATCGGGAAAATAAGAAATATATTGTTATACTTCCGTTGGAATTAAATCAGTAGATTTTTCCAAACGATCCTAAAATCTTAATAGATAATACATCCTATATATAAGGCTGTAAACTGATAACGTCATTTAGTGAGCTTGGCACAGAGGTCTCGAGGAGGAATATCCTCGTTTTATTTATTATATTATTTTCAGCTGCTTCAAGTTTTATTGAATTTAAAAGGAAGTTATCGAATTGTTCAACAAATAATATATATATTTGATCTGCTATCAAAATTCCCGTATTATGTCTGGATATTATATAAAGTAATAACTAATTATGCATCAAGTATTGTTGTAACATGGTTACTATATATTTATAATTTATATAAATGTCGACATGAACATTTGTTTGATAAAAGGGTGTCTCATCCAATTACTCTGGAATTTAAAGTTTACCTACATAATAGCTTCAGTTTGTACATTAATATATTTTCTTTACTACAGACAATACAGCAATTATAACCAGAATTTATTATTTATAGATAAAATTGGTTTAAGCAAACAAATTGTTTAGCTATTTTATATAGTTTTATTAATAGTTGTTTTAATTTTTTGAATATTGTAAAAAAATCGATTGCCTAGACTTTAGAGTATTTGTATTTACATTTCTAACCTGAATTGTAATTCTCGCCATCGTGTAAAATATTGATCGATATAAATTATCCACAAAAGTTGTATAGAACCTCAATCATAAAATAAATCGATATTTAATTAAATTAAATAAATGAATGAAGATAAATGTATAGATAAAGATAGAATCATATTTTAAATCAATGTACAACCTTCAATGTCTTAGAGTCACAAGAACAATAAATAATATAATACTTAAAATACAAAAATATTATATTACTAACTGACATAAAATAAAATAAAAATGTCATATTAGAATCTATCTATACAAAAAAGAATACAATATACAGAGCGAGGCGGGACTGTGCTACGAATGAATACGTGAGAAATAATCTGTATTGCCTTTACTCCGTGAAATAAGTGGAGCCGAAAATTGGATCTGTGCTTCCCCTATCTGCTTGGCTGGTTTTGAACAAGACATTCTATCGAACGATCGTACAACTTTGCATTCTTTCCATCGTTTTCTGTAGAAGAAGAAGTGTAGCATAGGTCATAGAATTTGAATATTTGATAAATGATTATAAATAAGAATAGATTGGGTTATTGATTAATTATATAAGATAATGTTAATTCGGTGCAGAAATTAACAGGATTCAGATGACGCCTATCAAATTTGCTTTGACAAATATATTTTTGTTTCTATCAAATTTTGTGTGCAAAAATAAAAATTTTTCTTTTGTCCACAGATGCATTTGGTTAGCAATTTTAAGGAGTGATTATAATAAAATAAAATGTAATTAAAGTACTACATATCTTTAAGTTCATTCAATTCTTCGATACAAGTATGAAAATTTAAAAATATCATTCGATTTCTTGAAACGCACATTATAAAATTTTTAATTAAAATTATTTTTTTATAATTTCGTATTTTATAATAGGACTAAATAAATACAATTAATTTATTCAACAGTTATACGTATTTTAACTATATCGTAATAACTTTCTATTAAAAAAATCTTATAATTTCAATGAGTTGCCTTTTATTCTTAAAATTTGTTAATTTAACGGACATAGTAAGCAAAACTTTAGATTATTTTGAAAGTTTCTCAGATTTTTGTAATGTAAGTAGAAGATATTTTTTAATACAAAATTTTAATTCATTCAAAATAAAAGTTTACTATTTATTAGTTTGATTTATTTTAAAAGAATATTTTAGGGTAAATTTAAAAAAGATTATATTCAATTATTATTATTATATATATTGAAAAATTATAATATCGATGTATGACTATTACATTTTATTCACGATTACATGGTTTACTACTTTGTAACTCATGAGTAGTAAAATTTCTTTTATTATCATTGTAATTTTTTATATTTTCGTTAAATTTCTATATATATGCATATCTATAAACTTATCAGTTAAATTTAGCGTACACATAAAAATCAAAACATTATTTGATAATTTTGTTTGATTGAGATCAATAATATATATACAAAACGTTAGTAAATTTTTTTATTATTAATTTGTAGGTATTTAAAATCCTAATAAATTTATTTTAAGTAAAAATAAATGTCGATTTTACAAATAACATTTTGGCTATATTATTAAAAAAATTGTTAAGGATTGTTTCAAAGTTTCTTAAAATTTCAATTTTGTTTTTATTTATATTTTAAATATATTTTGTATTCAAGGTATAAACTTCTACCAGAGAAACAAACAACATTCCAGTTAATCACTGGTCGAGATGTCGATGGTGAAGGAAGTGGAAAACAGCGGCTTTATCTCAAATTGGCAGAAATTATTGACCGTGAAAAACAGAGCAGCTACAAGCTTCGTCTCATTGCCGAGGACGGAGGCAACCCACCAAAAACCGCCGAACAAATTCTCAGCATTTCTATCCTGGATGAGAATGATAACTCTCCCATCTTCAAAAATATTTCCTACACGGTGACAACCAAAGAAAACATTCCAGAGGGCACTCCACTGATTCAAGTCTACGCGTCAGATCCTGACCAGGGTCAAAATGGACGAGTCGTCTACAGTATCAATTCTGCAGCCAGTCAAACTATCTTCCATTCCTTCAATCTTAATCCAGACACCGGATGGTTGACAACTATTGGACCGATTAATTTTGAGAAAAACAAGTTCTTTCATATCCCCGTGGAGGCCAAAGATCGCGGGGGCAATCCGAATAAAGGGGAAGCTTTTGTGACTGTTCGGGTGCTCGATAAAAATGATAACGCGCCTCAGATTGACGTTCAGTACATGCCTCAGAAGGTCGACAGTCGAAAGGTATCAGAAGGGGACTGGTCCCGTCTCATTGTCGCTTTTGTGACGGTGAAGGATGAAGATTCTGGAGCCGGTGGTCAAGTCAATTGTGACATCAAGGGCAACACAAAATTTATGCTACAGAAGGTCTTCTTTAAAGAAAATAATAATTTTCAGGTGATTCTAACCGGACGATTAGACTTCGAGGATCGGGCTGTGGAGAGTTTTGATGTGTGCTGTGCCGACAATGGCAGACCTTCTTTATCAACGTGCAATAAGGTTGATATCTATGTTGACGATGTCAATGACAACACTCCTATGTTTGAAAAGGCCTTTTTCTCATTTGGCCTCCAGGAAAACAATGTTGTTGGGATGTCAGTGGCTCGAATACAAGCAACGGACGACGACAGCGGAGTCAATGCCAAACTAGAATACTCTTTGGACCTTCAAGGAAGCAAAGATTTTTCTATTGGAACTGAAGACGGCCTACTAACAGCGAGACATTCCTTTGATCGGGAAAAAAAGCTCCAATACACACTTCATGTGTACGCGAAAGATCAAGGAAATCCTTCTTTAACCGGCTCCACAATGGTGCAAGTAACTATTAACGATGTCAACGATAATACCCCTAAATTTATCGGTTTGGATGAAACTGGTAGCTTTACTTTTAAAATAGACGAAAACCAGCCCCCAAGCCTTCTTGTGACACGCATTGTGGCAATTGACAATGATCACAAGGATAGCAGCTCCATTAGATATCGATTTATAAGTCCCGTGTCGGACTTCAAAATTGACAGAGTTACGGGAGAGATCAGAACTCTTCGTGCTCTTGATCGAGAACAGAGAGACCACTACACAATAATTGTCACAGCTCAAGATAGCGGCCTGCCTGTTCCCCTGACAGCGACCGTTACAGTCACAATACTGGTGGAAGATTTGAATGATTTTGTACCGCGTATCATTTTCCCCTCACATCGTAACAACACAATTAAGGTCTCCTTTCGAGAACATATCGGTCAGATCGTCGCCAGAATCGAGGCAAGAGATCGAGATCTTGGTGCCAATGCCCTCTTACACTACTCCCTGGTTTCAGGGAACAGAAAAGCTTTGTTCAGGATCGACGCATCGACTGGAGAACTCCTCGTCAATCGAGAGTCAACGACTCATGATCTGGGCATGTATCCTCTTCGTATTCACGTTGAGGACCAAGGCATACCTAAACTGACAGCCGAAGTGGATCTCATAGTACAACTGGACAATGCCCCCCCTCGCTTCACGGAGCCAGATGTTTCCCGCAAGCTGGGTGTAGTTATGGAAACGAGCACCATTTTGATACTAACTGTAGCTCTGGTGTGTCTGATTATTTTGGTACTTCTCTCGGTGACGTTATTTCTTTGCGGTAGGAAGGGGCTTCTTCCGGCATTGAATTTTCGTCGAGGAAATCGATCGATTAAAGACAGAAGAGATTTGCGTCATCGGCAGCATACTGGAAGCATTCTTCTGGATGATGACGGATCAGAATTAGTTGCCGCGTTTCTTACACATAATTCCCAACAATCAGGAAAAGTAATCAGTCTTTTTAATTAACCAATTTATTTATTTATTTCATTAATTTCAAAGTTCTAATATTTCAGGGTTCAAAAACACGAACAGGGAGCATCCCGATTGACCTCAACTCTTCCGAATATGCTACAATAAAAAAGAGTATGTCAATGATATATTTAGTTAAACGTGCACAAACACAAATATAACTATAATTCTCAGACACCTAATGTCAATGATCTACAACAAATTCTAACTTATAAGGACAAAACTGAAAATATTCATCGTAAACTTGAGTGGTTGATATACATAACTTTAATTATATATTTTTCATAAATATGACATTTAAAATATAAGGATAACCTTAGGTGATCCAAAAATACATGTAATGTCATTATTACATTTGAACATCCAAGATATTACTTAATAATGGTAAACATTACTTCAAAATCTCGTCAGATACTGCGCAGTTAACTGAATAATTTAATATTCATTATTTTCAAAACCAAAACCATTAATACTTCTCTCTGTTACATATTCAAAATATTATAGGCTCATTAAGTAACCGTCGGCAAGAAAGACAATTTATCCGTCTCAATCTTGACGAAAAAGATGATGTTGAAGAGAAGGAGATTGCCGAAGACCGTCGTCGTTTATTTCTCTATCTCCGTTGTCACGACTCTGGGAACGGCGGAAGTAAAGGATCAAAGACCCCCCCTATCTCTGCGTCTTCTCTCAAGGCAAAAACCGCGAGTTTGGGTCGGTTGGATTCAAGAGAATCGGACACATCTAGCCGGTATTACACAATCCGGTACACCAGTCCGGGATCGGACACCCCCAACCGGAAGCATCCCACTGGGGGAGGTGCGACTTATAGTAATGTTCGACCTAGTCCGAGTATTCCCAACCAATTGCACGCAGTTAACAATGACTATGGGTCCTACGACGCCTTGGAGTCTTCCTTACGAGAAGAAACAAGCTCTGACGACAGAAGGCTCTACAGTGTTGCTAAGGGGACCTTTGTTTAAATTAATTTGTACAGTGTTACTAAGGGGACCTTTGCTTAAAATAAGTTGTACAGTGTTTCTATGGAAAAGTTGTTACAGTTAAGTGTATATTATTGTTAAACGATCTTTTTGTTTGAGGAATATTCCCATTGTTGCTAGGGTACCTTTGTTTTGTTAATTTGTACAGTGTTGCTAATGAAAAGTTTGTTTGGGTTAAGTTGTACAGTATTGTTAATGCGAACTCTGTTTGGAATATATATTTAAAAGTTTAATATGTATTTTAAACGTACGTATAGTAACGATTAATGAATTTAAATCGTTACTATAAAACATGTATAATTTCGATATCTCCGTCCAGTTGTGGGTAATTGATATACGTACATTTTTATCTGTATTTGTATTATATGTAGTAATTGTTGCTAAAAATGTAATAATGTTATTTCAGAGAAATATGTATACAGGGTGGTCCAAACAAACCCTACAAACTTTTAAAATATTTTTTAATAATTATTCGAAACACTGGATTCTTTATTTTAAAATATTTACTACTATTTATTCAACAACAAAAAAACAATATTAATAAAATGTTGCAAATTTTGCTCAAATTGTAGTCCATTTGACACTATACAAGCATCAACTCTTGGCACAAATGACTAGTATGGATGAGTAAACATCACTTCAGGAAATTTTTGAATTTCTACTTTAACTTTTTGTGATAGGATACCTTGAGTAACTTTATCTCGAAGAGCACCCCAAAGAAACAAATCGCACACAGTCAAATCTGGAGATCTAAGGGGCCACTCTGTAGGACCTCTCCGACCTAACCAACGACCTGGAAATTCATTGTTGAGAATTTCTCTAGCTGCACAACTATAATGAGGAGGAGTGTCATCTTGTTAATAGAATTTGTTCGAATGTCTCCTTTGGCTGAAAAAGGGAATTACCTTTTCTCGATAAACGTTACAGTATCTTTCAGCATTCATAGTCTTATATTTAATATCATAGTCATTGACTCAAGTACTATAACTCACCATGCACAACACAGTCACTGATTCACGATTTTGTAACTTTTCTAACTGGAGGTGCTGATTCTCAGTGTAAATTGTCTCCAATAATGTAAATTGTGCTTATTCAAACAACCGCTTCATTATTGAATACAATTTGAGTATGGAGTCTATAGGATTTGTCTGCAATTTAAGTAGAACTCCAATCTTCTGTTATCATCATCACTAGTAAGTTCACATAGGTGTATATGGATGTAAATTCAATTTCTTAGAAAGACATTGAATAAAGCAATCTGACATTGAGAGCTGTTTGGATTCTTGTTAACAGCCTCCAGATGCTGTAATAGGACGTCCACTACCAGCCCTTCTATTGTTAATATCTCCTGTTGTCAAAAAACGGTCCATCCATCTATGTACTGTAGTTCGTGGAGGAGCTTTTTCATTAAATATATCTTGATATTGTCTCCGAGCTTTCTCAACATTTTCAAAAGCAACAGCCCATGCAACTAATTTTGCTTTTCTCTCCATTATATTATGAATAATAACAATTATAGTGAATATAGACATTTTACATGCAACCAGACATAAAGTGTCTACATAGAAATATTAATATATAATTATCTTTGTAATATTTAAAAAAAAGAATCTAGTGTTTTTAATAATTATTAAAAAATATATTTTAAAAGTTGGAAGCGTTTTTTTGGTCCACCCAGTATATTCAATTTAGTTCAAGGATAAAATTATTTTAATGTGAAATAACCCGTGTCATTATCCAAAATATTAAAGATTATATTATTAAAATTTGGCTTTCTAACTTTAACTGACCTTAATAGTAGTTCAAGAAGATCATCTGATATGTATACAATAAATAATATTTTTTGGATACCCATATTTTCGAATTTGATGTATGGATTTTAAAGCAAGCCTGAAATTAAAATTAATGTAATAATCTGCGTAATGCCAGTAAAATGGTCCTGTGTGTGAACTTATTAAAAAATAGAATCGCGTTAACCCATTTGCACCTGGATTTTTAAAAAGATTTTTTGTACATCACCAAAATATTGAAAATTTTCAAATATTAAATAATAGAAATCCTTATTTATAACAGTTTAGTAGTATTTAAAGGGGATATCCAACTCATACAAAAGATCCTTTGTTTCAACAAAGACCCCCTTCCCCCCTCACCTTTACATGTTAAATGTTCGCGCACCTATACGAGTTAAATTCTCATTTCAAAAAGAGTCCAGTTTATTCAAAGTTAAAATTAATCCCCACCCTACCATAGTAAATATTGAGTCAATAAAAAATTTGATGTTGCACCCTAACATTATAAATTTGCGATCAATCAAATTGAAATAACTAAAATTTATGCTATATAAAAAGGTGTGTGAGTTGTTGATTTCATTCTTCTTTTTATGAGCTTTCTGACGATCGTCTCTATGTCGGTCTACTCACCCTCAGCTTCATTTACCTCAGATTGTATTATTGTATCACCGCTACGAATCAGTTTCAAGAGAAATATCTCTCCACTTCGTCGACCTTAACTCCTCCACAGGCTCAACTCTCTCATTTATGAGACCTATCTTCATCAATCCGAAGGGTACTTTCAACGGTCAAGTTCTCGACTAAACCCAGACTCTGGAAACATGTATTGAAGAAACGCGTGATCCTCTTGCCTCTATTATTGGATGGATAAAGACACAGGTGTTATTAAAACTGTATTGATTTGTCTCAACCCCGAGACTACCAAAATCTTTGAAAGACATTTTCCTGGACAGTCCTGGATTGCGGGAAACTTTTCTGGAGAACTCGGACATTTACTGTGCAAATCTGGGACGCAATGCTAATGGTTTCGATTAGGTTGGCAATTTTATGAAGATCAAGTATATGGGTGCTGGAAATATCAGTTTCTTATAATTCATAACGGGATATATATCGGGCGGGCAGAACGGAAATACTGGCGAAGTAGCGAGTTTGAACTTTACAAATTGTGCAAGTCCGTCATCAAGCAAACGGGAGGGCGAAAACCTATTTCCCCGTTCTAATTAGTGATAAAGAGGTGGACATTAACAGTCAACATTTTGAACATGTTTCTCTGCTGTCGCGGGACTTTACAAGTTTGAAGGGTCTTCTCCCTCTCGTATCTGCAGACTTCATAACCTCTCAGAAGACGTCAGAAGCTCCTCCCCCTTTCCAGTTGAAGAGACAGAAGAGACAAACTAATTCTCCCCGCATCCCCCGACCGTCGAAGACGATTCAACTCAAAGGTTTTAAGCAGTTCATATTTAACAATGATGGAAAGTAGTGAAACTATTTATTTAGATATTGACCCTATAAAAAATGTATTATACACTGGTTATTAGACTAGCCATTACCTGTTTACTAGTCATCCTAAAAATTCTAATTATAATAAATGAGGTACAGTCATATAATTAACCACTGAGCTACTCGACTATAATAGTTATTAACCATAAAATAGAGTGGAAAGATTTTGATTACAAAATTTTTGTCATCCAACTCAAGTTTTAAAAGTCTATCAAAAATTTTATACTGTTTTATCTCATTTAGAGTAGCAAATTTAAAAAAAAAAATTATACAAATATTTTCTTTAAAAGTTTATGCTACAAGGAATGTTTTTCCACAATTGCGTCCAGTGTAGGTTCATCCCAAGAGTCCCATATCAGTGAATATCAGCTCAACGAGTGCCCTTTCACGCAATAAGTCGGGTATCTCCATCATCGTATTAGTTAGGAATAGATGGCTTCTATTGGGAATATCCAGCAGTTAGGGATTATCGATAGTACAAGAAAGATCTTGTAACTGTGTGCAATTACTCCATCAACTAGCCGCATGCTTGAGAGACAGTCATCAATTGTGGGCAGGAGTTGGAACCATCTAGACGTCTTCTCTTCATTCATGTTGAATTTGTAATGACTAAATGTAGGAATATTTTCTTGTTTATAGGAAGGAGTTTTCCCGTAAAGTCCACCCCCGCAATAAAGTCATCATGTGAGAGAATATCGAACGCCTTCTCCATTTCACAGCTC
>JAUZNC010016204.1:0-27292 GCA_034780395.1 Vannuccia rotundouncinata | reverse complement strand
GTAGAAAAATCATTGAGGCCAATGGAAACTTTTTATAATCATTGTTAACATTTACTAACAATCGTTATTGATTTATTTTGTATTATTATTATTCATATAATTATTGAAATATAATTCTTGGATTAATAAAACGAAATTTTGTAGACTAATAGATATTTGGAAATAAAAAAAACGATTTTTTTTCCGGACAACCTATATAATGGTTTACAAAAATAGAAACTGTCTAAGTACAAGATATAAAAATTAATAAAAAAATGAGTTTACATGTTGAAATTCATTCAAAGTGCTATTATACTGTACAATATAATTCGTGGTATGAAACACTTAGTGTCCCTTGTTGCTGCTGGTCTGATGTTGTAAGACGTTCTACGAAGGCTGTTTGGCGGTTGCATAGGTCAAATTATTTCAGAAATATAGTAAAGAAGCACATTGTTTTCACTGACTGTTCGTGATGCGAATTACTGAAATAAATAAATAGATACATATAATAATTGGGAGCATCCTATTTACAGATAAAATAACATTAATAAAAATAGATTTAAACCAAGGTTTGTGAATTAAATACAAAATCCAAAGATAACTATCGGCTTGATTACAATTTATTATGGATCTGGATATTCACTGTGCACTTTGGAGATTTTAGTTTCTCTCTAAATCTATATCAGTTGATATAAAATAGGTCACCGAGAGTAGAAATGTAGAAATTGCTTCCAATTTTAGAATACTTAAGCTGGTATATCTAAGTAAGGATAATATTAACGAAATTTAAAAAATTCACAATCCATGTAACTCATTCCTTTTTATGTAAACCTGGCATTTGAAGTATATTGATTGTATTATAGTTTTCAATGAGTAGGTTTGTAATGTTAAAAATATGCTTTAAATGAATGTTTTACGACAAATTTTAGATCAAAAGCTAAATAAATAAACATTATTATTTCATTTTATTCAAATTCAACCCATTTATAATGTATATTGAAAAAAATCAAAATCGGTTTAAGTTTAGGGGTATTTTTTGGGTCTGAAGAAGAAGAACAATTTATAACGAAAAATGGCGATTTTTGACAGTCTATAACTAAAGATCTATAAAAGACATCAACGTGAAATTTGGAATACTGATAGAGTTGCGACGGATATCCAACGTATCATATATAAAATTATGTCGACACCTCTTATAGTTTTTTATGGTGACTATATTATGTATGTCAAAAATGCCTAGTTTGTGGCTATCCTATAATACCTACAGTGCGAAGGATGGCCTATATAGTTATAGGTTAATATTTAATATATCTTATAATCTTCAATTATAGATATGTATCAATAATTTTACATAATTATAATTTGCTTTAAAGATTGAACTCATTATAAGGTCTAAACCTTATTAAGTCTATAGAGCATGTCTGCAAGACCCAATAATTTTTTGTTGGAGTGGGCAAAATATTTCTACTTTATTTATTTTAAATATTTAGAGTTCAAATATAATTTCATAATAGACAGCATTATAGTCCAAATCACATGAGAATTTTACATGATTAAAAGTATACTAAAAAATTAAATATTTTATACCAATGATTTCTTTAATATAGTCGCATATGGAACAAGTAAACTTTTTTTGTTATAGAAGCGAGTTATCAATAGGTAGTCTACAAAAATGTTAAATTTTTAGTAATAAATATATATATATAACTTATACGGAATTCATTATTTTTACTAAATGAACACAAAACTTTGACCTATTGAAGTATAGTTCAAAATATTTGTGTAATTATAATCATTTTGTGATTGATATATTTGTTAGAGGGTTTTATTTATTATTTTATTGCTGTCTGATCAGTACTGTCACTCTGTACAGTAATCTAGTCAGTTATCGATTAATTGTACTTGACACTAGATACACTGCTAATAGGGGAATTGTAGTTCTCCAAGAAATGCAGTCAATACGCATGATGTTACCACTATCAACGATCTCAAAGCTGCATTGTAAATTGCGTGGACAAACATTGATCAGGAAGCGTAATTCGAAAGGCTACAGTTTACTGGATTTCGTGCCTTCGAAAATGTTGTTTGCATGACTGTTATTGTAAACTGATGTAACTCTGTGCACCTCAGTTAACTGTAAGCTTATAATCATGTTATAATTTATAAAAATTTCCATTGGTACAATTGTTAAATAATTTTCGATGTTTTGTATTTTAAATCAAACGGTTTTCTATAAGGCAGCCTATATAGTTGGTCGAACAAAAGTTTAACTAACGTTAGCTTAGCTTTTTAATCATAATTTTTTAAACCAATCTGCACGGAGTTTTGTGAATCTGTATTTCCATTGGTGCAAAATAGTATTCGGTTCAGATGGGTTTATTTAGTAAAATTGTAGTAATATAAATTTATTATTGAACAAAAAAATATAGTTTTATGTAATGGCAGATTTTGTCGAATAGGTATTACGAAATATTAAAGAATTATACAAAAATAGACTTTCAAGAATATATTCTAAAATATAATTTTATTGTAGATTGAAATCTATCTTTCCTCAATTGAACGTTTTAATTAATTCTAAAGTCATCCACACAAAAAATGTTTTTCTGGTTCGTCTGAAGATTCAATTGTCTAATTGATTTACGTATTTATGCAACCGAATATTATCAGAATATCTCTGGTGATTCTGTTGGACTTTCACAATCTATATATGTTGTGTCGAAGATTAAATATAGGTTCAAGAGTATTTAATGCTCTCCCATCAAAAGTATCAAAGTATTAAAGTTCATATCATTTCAATTTTCAATTAAAACATCCAAGACTAGAGAATGTAATTTTTGTTAAAATTGGCATGTCGAAAAATGCCTTATATATGATAAATTTTTTTTTCAATAAAATCCATTAATATTTTTCCTATACCGAGTAAATAATATGTTAATTAAGCCTTTCATAATAAAACTATAGTCCTCCAATTCTAAGTGACGATCAATACATTAGGTACATCTATAGATTTGTTCACTATATATAAATATAGTGTTCGGTGATAATATATAATATAAATTAAGATAAGATAATATTATATAAGTTTGACCATTAAAAAAATAAATTAAGTAACAATAAAAGAGGATCGTGTTATAAAATTACTCACATTGTTAGTAGACTTTGTCTCTAAAGACAACATTTTCAATTGATTAGAAAAATAAACACACGATCTTATTCAATCGATAATGAGTCGCGACTGATTATAATTACTGATCATATATATACCCGTTGGTCATGATATTAATAATTGTACATTTTGCAAGTTAAAAATCAATTTCAATAAAAGTTCATAAAAAGTGTATATAAAAGTTCATAAAAAGTGTATATAAAAGTTCATAATAACTGTAAAAATAATAATTGCACAATTTACATGGCCATCTACAGGAAATTATTATTTAAGGGGCCATGTATATATTTCATACTCTAAATAATCGGCAATATATTTGATCATATCGAATTAATTCGAGCTTTTTACATCTTAGATAATGAATTTAATAAGACATATATTATTTTATTCATAAGTTATATGCTTATAATAAATGGTAAAGTTTACACCATTTATTACATTTATTTAATTCTTATCAAGATAATTAAAAAAAAAAATTCTGTCAAACTAACTCAGTTAATTACTTAATCTCTAAATAATCCTAATTAAATTAATAATTTGTTTTTTATTTTTCAAGGGGTTGCATCCCCATTCAACCTTATACCCTGAATCAGCCAATTTAGATGTTTTATACGGTACATAATTGCATTCCAATAGTTGTATTCTAAATTTGAAGCCAAACTAATATTTTGTTTTAATCTAACATTTACAACAAATATGTCAGCTTACTAATTTGGCAAAGCGTCGAAATTTTGGTTCGTTTTTATTAAATATTTTCTAATATTTTATATCATATTCATAAATTTTTTAATTGATACATAATAAAAAATAAATTTTATTGTTTTACGCGTATTACGGTATAGGTACGCGTATTACGGTATGTTCAGGAGGTCAATTAAGTTGAATTTCATCTTCTTTAAATTTTATGTAACACTTTAATAGTTATTATATTTTTTTATTAGATGCCTTTATAAATATATTAATAATTTCATTGTATACTATCAATATAAAGACCGCTTTTTTATAATATTAGGTATTACCACTTAAGTCTATTACAAGATTGTGAAAGACTTTCTAATTAGGAAATTCAATAATTCTTAGTAAACACAGATTCTATTTACTTTTTTAACAGTAACATAGTTAAAATTTCTTCTCAAAAAGTAAATGGACTTATCCATGTAATTATTTGTTATTCTTTGAAATATTAAACATTACAGTATCCTTATTAAAAAATTTAAATAAAGTTTTATAATTGCAAATCTATTTCTTGTAATAAATTTATAGACCATTCAGACTAGAATAACTGAATAATAAATATTTTATAATAAATTTGTCAATATTATGTGGACAAAATATAGTATAAATGGTAAATGCAAAACACTTGGTAAGCTTAAAAAAAAGCTTTTATAAAAATCATCTGATTTATAAGTTAATAACAGAGTTCCCAAGCAATTTTAAAATACAGTAAGGGACAACAGCCAAATAGCCAGATTATAATTTTTAACTAGTTTGAAATTTTTTATATTCAGCCAAATTTGGCTAATCTTTAACCTTTTCTTTACAGTCTTATGGGACAGAAAAGTTAACTTGCCAAATATAGGGTTCATGCAGATCCTGGAAAAGTCATGGAATTTAGAAATTGGCCTAGAAATAGAAAAGGCTTGGAATTTTTTTCCAAATTACTTTATTAATACTAAATGTTATTGTCCTAGAATTTCACTATGTTGCCTAATATATATATTTTTCACAATATATTTCTTAGTTTCAATATTTTACCAATAATAACTAATATTTTAATAGTTTTTTTTTGTGAAAATAAAAAATATTGCATAATTTTTTTTTTCTAAAGGCACCATCATTCCTTGATGATTTAGCCAGTGTATACTGATAATATTGACCAAAAGGATCCTGGAATTTTTAATTATTTTTCCTGGAATTTTAGTTCAATCATTCTAATTAAGCCCTACAGCTATATGCACAAAGCTCTGTGAATATTAGTTCATTACACCTTTTTTTCACGGAGTTGGGGGACAATTATTTGTACAAATTTGTTTAAATATAATGACTAACTTTTGATATTCTTAAATGATTTAGACCATTGTGAAAAAAATTAAGTGCCAACACTATTCCCACAAATCTGACAGCTTTGAGAGTAACAATAGATTATACAGACTACCCTTTTCCACTATTGTTACTATATAGATTCAAATATAGATTCACTGTATAATATCTCACCTATAAGGAATTCTGTAAATCTAATATATATATATATTTTAACATGTTAAAAGGAAAATATCTGGAAGAAAAAATATAATAAATTTTATTTTTCAAGTTGCATATAACTAAGACATTAGTTTGATTTAAAATATATATCCAAGCACTCATATGATTTTGCACCAATTAAAATAGAGATTTGCATAATTCCATAAAAATTAGGTGGGTAACCTGTGCAAACAAAGTTAGCACAAAATTTGCCTAACTTTCCACAAATATTCAACCAACTTGTTTTGAGAATTTCTTATATCAGGATTTATGTTTAACTTTGAGTTGTGCAAGTAAAAACATTGTTCACTGAGCTTTGTGCATGCAGCTGCTGAAATGGCTATATAAATTCAAATCTATTAGTTAATAACCTTATTCAAAATTAGTTAATAATTTTTTGCATAATTTATAATAACAGCTAATATGGTGTAATACATTCAATTAGCCTCCTATGCCAATTTATATACAGTCAAATCCACATATATCAGATTGTTTAGTTCCAATGAAAAAATCCATAATAGACAAAAATCCAGTATAGCTGGTTTTAACTCTTTAACTAATACTTTAAAAAAAATGTTAAAATGAATTGATATATGTATTTTATGACAGTTTTATACACATAGAGTAAAATACATGTTACTTGTATGTAGGGATCACATGGAGTGTTTTCACAGTAGTGTGTTGGATGGTCTTTTCAAGTTGCCAACAACACTGCTGAATCTCTTTTACAAAATGATTTGAATTAGTTGCAAATAGAATGAGAAAACCTATAATATTATCCATTATATGTGAAAAAGTAGTTAACAAGGGACAAAAAATTTGATCTAATAAAGCCAGATATTCATTATTGCTGGAAATCCAATATAGACAGAGTAGATTAACATTACAGAATAGGTATTTTCATTCCATGCCATTAAAATTATCTGGTATTGCTGGAAATCCAATATAAGCAGATCCAATATATGTGGAATATAATTCAATATTTTGCATATTTGTCCATTACATGAAATTACATAATACAACTGTGGTTAATTATTGTTTTATAAATTGTAATTTTGTCAAAATTACTTTATTAATACTAAATGTTATTGTCCTAGAATTTCACTATGTTGCCTAATATATATATATATTTTTCACAATATATTTCTTAGTTTCAATATTTTACCAATAATACCAAATATTTTAATAGTCATTATTTTGTGAAAATTAAAAAGTAATACAACTAATATAAAACATAGTATTCATGTCATCTGAATTTGTTTTGATCCATTGAAATATCTTTCATGGCTAAATTATGACTTCACAATGAATAGCAAAGACTTTTGGTTGAATATTCTTTATTCTAGTAGCCACTTCATTAATAATGTGTCCAGACAAGTTACTTGTACCATCATAGCACAGTCCTCTGCAGTTGGACAAAGACAGTCATAGGTGAGGAATTGATCATTTTATTATTATTATTTTTTTAATCTACCACTTCTTTAAAAAATTCCCACTCATTGAGAAGACTATTTTGTGATCACAGTATTTTGTAGAGACAAGCTAAGTTTTTAATGTATTAATATTTGCTCAAGTTTAACAATAACATTATAAAATATAATTTTAACTTTATTAATACAATAAAACATTTTAAAAAGTATATGTTAAGTACATATTTTAACAATGAATGATTAATGAATGTATTAATTATTATTTTCTTCTCTTTCTATGGGTGGGCTGACATCAAAGCAAAAGTTGCCAGGGCACATATCATGTTTCCAAATTTGTTACCAAAGCTCTTATTGAAAAAAAACTTCCAGAATCGATCCTTTAAATTTAAAGAAAAAACTATTGTTTAATAAATAAATTCAAATTAATCACATTTTAATTAACCTACATTGATTATAATTTTAATCATATTTAAAATATAAAAACTAGGAAAAGAGCTATTTTGTTTATTTCTTATATTAGAGATATATACTTATTTATTTAGATTATTAGTTCAAACCTTTCTATTTATAATTTATTGCTTTATTTTAATGGCTACATTTCTATTTTTAACATGTATCAAATTCAATTTTATAACATTTATTTTTTATAAAATTTTAGTTCAAAAATATTTGATCAGATTTATTATAATTTGACTTTATAATTTAGTAGTTGTTCATTTCTAACCTTATGTTAAATCTTAACATTGTATTTTTTATGGTGAAGTATAGATTTCAGTTAAAATGTATAATAACTTTTTGTTCAATATGTTCATTTTCAATTTTTTATATAATCGAAAATGGTAATAATTAAGTTGTGCAAATTTTAAGATTATATAAATAGAATTTTTTTGGTGTTTTAAATATTGATCATCATATTCTTCCTGACTTATGTTTTATGATATAAAAATTTTAATATATTCATTTATTTATTAATAAAACAATAATTTTGATATCTGTTTAAACATGTTATAATAATATTTTGTATGTTATTTATATTCTAACATTCATGCACATTATTATAAAGAAATTTAATTTGTTAATTTATCAGTTAATTGTAATACTATTTCTGGTCATTATATATATTTTGTATATATCTCTCTATATATTTATCTAAAAATTATTATGAAAATGGAAATTTTTAGACGATTAATATTAATTTCACCCAAAAAAGTTAAAAGTTTTTAAAATATTTATAACATATATTGGCAAATACTTTATTTGGTTATAAGTAAGTAATTGCATTTATGAGAATGTTTGTTGTTACTTTGTCAATTTAAATATAATTTTTATATGCAGCTAACACATTTTAGATTTACTAAAAATTGTATTTTCTTCTTAAACTTTTTCTCATAGTAACATAGTAACATTCTATCTAACTTCATGTTATAAGTTGCTTCTAAACATGTTTTTGTTTTTTAAATCCACATAAAATACTCTCTTTCTGTATATATATATATATAAACCTTTTAATTTCTGTAAATGACTACTAATGAAAAAAATGCACACCCAATAATCAGTTACTATGTCAATTACATATATTTATCTTTCATACAAAAACTCTTTAAGTATGTCATTTTATTCCCTACTGGAAATTTAAAAAAATGGTTTTAAGGCTTATAACCTTTCTGTAAAGTCCACTCCTCTTGTCTGCCTAAATAATTATTAAAGATTTCAATATATAAGGTAACACAGTATTTCATAAATATATTTTTTGCATTAATAATTAAAAAGAATTTTATTAATGCCAATGGACTTTTTTGCAGTGTATTATTAGGCTATTGAAACTCAAATAATATATTTTTAAATTCTTGTTAATAAAATTAACATTATTGACTTTGCCCCTAAAGAGATTAACTAATTTATTACATTTGAAAATTTTTGTTTTATTGGTTATTTTATTAAAATTATAATAGAACCATTTGTAATTAATTCATTAATACAAAATTAAGGAAATATAAAAAAATTGTGTTGAACAGTTTAACTTAATAATATTTTTATTAATCTTTTGAACTTTTTTAGTACTACCAACTATGACGTTTTCCAAAGCAAGATCACAACGCATTTCGGATCCCATTATTGTACAGAAAATTTGGGGAATTCTTTTCAACCTCAAAGTTCAAAAGCAAGTTATTGCCATTGACAAAATTTTAAAGGGCATTAGTAAAACCTGCGGAGTAACGGAAGTTGAGGCAAAACGTTTGCTTATTGATGTCGAAGATGATGGACTTCTTGAAAGGTGTACAATTCAGGTAATTTTATTGGAAATATTTAATAAATTTAACGAAGAGTTTATTGGTACGTACGAATATATGGATATATATATATATATATCGATTGGTTTATGACAAACGGACCACATTATATACAATTTGTATCTAATGCACTATTTTCCTCATTAACTGATAACATTCCCTACAAGCTTTCCCTGAATAGAAAACTTGCGTTGCTTGATTTATAATAATATATAATGACATTGTATGTACGTTCCAATAAATGTTTAGAATTGGTGCACGTACGTGCCAATTGAATAGCAGTTACTATAATTTAACTTCTTCGAAACCCTATATTCTTTTTACACACTAACTTTCTAATTGTTCTGCAAATTAAAATTATATTTTTGTTATTATGAATTCATAATTTTCTTTAAAATCGTTATTTTTTGTTTAAGCCTGGAAAGGGGAATAAAAGCGACGAGGCGGTTGAGAGTTATCGTCTACCAGACTTCAGCCAGCCATGCCCACGTTACGGTCACGACTGGTACTGTTTCTATTGTCATAAAGAGGGTCCCGTCTTTTCCTGCACAGAATGCTTCCGAGTTTACCATCCAGACTGTGTGAGTGAACATCAAAAGTCCAACGTATTCCTTGACTCTAAATCTTCGCCAACTCGACGCTCTTTCGAGGATAAAGAATCCGCGGATGACTTTGTCTGTCCCGTCTGTGAGGCCAAGCCCAAATGCGAGTACTCCCGGAAACAGATTAGAAAATTGATAGAGTTCGCCACACATCATCTCAGAAAGCAGAGTCTGTGGCGAGATCTTCTCCACATAGGATTCAAAGACAACGTTTCGAAGAACGAGCATTTCACTTATCGATATTGTGACCTTGAACTCCTACATAAAAAAATTAAAGACGGTCGCTATTTGTCTCTGGAGGACTTCGTATTTGACATTCAGGTAGGTACCCTTTGGACGCCATTTTTTATTCAAGATTTTAGTTTGATTTAAGAAAATTATCGCTTAATATTATTAAATTTAATTCAAATAGTTTAGTAATTATCTATCCTCTGTACTTTAGGAACACTAGAGAATATTTAGCAGGCAAACATCCCTTTTCTATATCAAAATCAAAAGATTATAAGAAATAAACTTTTATTATAACAGATGAGATTCTGCTAATTTTAAACGAGTGATTCATTTTCTTTCACTTCACAGTTAGTCGTGCACAATGTGTGTATACTCCACGGACCTTACAGCTCGCAAGCTGACCAGGCTCGTGTTCTCAAAAGGGAAATTGAGTCTGAGATTCGGGAGGTGCAGCTCTGTACTGATTGCTATATTAATGCCAAAGCCAAGGTGACTGATTGGATCAGTAAGCCGTGTAAGCCGCCCCATGAACTGATCTGGGCACGGCATAAAACGGCTCAGAATTCACTCTGGCCTGCCAAGATTCTTCTAGAAAAGGATCAGGGATATGAGGTGAATTTTTGACTCTTATATTTTGGAACGTGTGCATTAATACTTTCAATAATAGAAATTGTGAAACATATTTACAATGATTTATACAGTCGTGTTTGCTCAAAATGTTTTTTTATAGTGTATATACTTCCTCTTTATTATGATTTTATCGAAGTCCAACATATTACTAGTTTGAAGGAACATATTGTTGACTCCGCTGTAGGTTCGCTTCTTTGGTGGTAACCACGAACGAGCATTCGTCTTCAAGGCGGATACCATGTCTTTCTCGAACTCACCAGAGAATGTTGGAGTGCGAAAGATTGTCAACTTTGAGCGAACCTGGAACGAGGTTGGAAAATTACAGGCTAACATTGACATTGGCTACTACACCCATTCGTCCGGGGAGAGCGATCTGCCCCCCTCTGATAATGAATACTCTGATGAACTCTATCTGAGAATCAGGCGGAAATCTGGGCAGCCCCCTTTCAGCGGAGGGCAGCCATTGATGTCTAGTGGTAAGGCAAATCATAACGCCACAACCGCAAGTAACACCTCTTCCGCGCCTTCACCAAAGACCCCTGCTGAGAAGAGGTAAATTATATAGTTACGATATATTATTCACGAATTATAAATATTGTTTTTGTTATAATTAGTTTATTAATTTCAAGCAAATAAGTCAACTAATATAGCTGCCTCATAAATTTATATTGTTATCGATCAGTAAGAAATTATTTGGAAGTAAAGTTTGTTCTATCGTTCTATAATGAACATTTCAGTGTTTTTATTACATTAAAACATTTTTCTGTGTATAAGTAAGGAGTTTATTTTTGGTTTAAAGAGGTGTTCTTATAGTTAAATTTCATTCACATTGTATTTAGAGACGTTACTAGCCATTTCTTTTGTATAAACAAGTATGTAGTATCATTCTTCCACGAATTGCTTGTTGTGATTACTCACCCAATCAGACTATTCTCTGCACCTATGCATACTTGTTCTTACTTGTGCGCTATCGTCAGTCCTAATAATATACTTTAACAACACCGTTTCGCCTCCTTTCCGTAGTTAATATAATCAATGAATCATTTAGTTTTATAGCTTGCGATAGTTATTGAATTCGCCTTACGCAAACGATAATTTGGATTAGTACCTTGATACTATACTGTTGTTATTGGCAACCGCTGATGTTAAAGTCTCTCCTTCCGCAGTTCTCGCAACAGTAGGAAGAAACCTGGCCCTAAGTCATCCACCGCCATTGCCCTCGCTCGACTCAACAACAGGTCCCGTGGTGGGGATGAGGACAGCTCCCCTCAGGCCTCCCCGGCAGTGACCCCCTCCATAGGTCGCGGGAGTGGCGGGAGAGGAGGCAATCGTCGAGGTGGCGCTGCTTCCACGACAGATCCGCAGCTCACTGACAGTGAGGAAGCCGACGAGGACCAGTTGAGCGAGTGGAACCGCAAGAACAAGAAGAAGGCCGCCGCTGTGGCTATCAAGGCGGCAGCTGCAGCCAAGGCGAACACGAAGGATTCCCCGCTGCACAAGCCTCTTATTAAGAAAAGAAGTGAGTGTTGGCGGGCTTGGAGTCAAGTTATTACAGGCTTGCCAATCTTCCGTTTTTTTATCTTAGGGGTCATTCTTGAGGAAGACACATCCGGTGAGAAATGATGGTGTGGGGGCTCCACTATAAAAGTCATCTGTTTATTTCTAAGTTATTTTGCGCTATTAATTTAATTAAAGCTCTTATTAGTAGCTCAAATTTTAATGTTTCGTCTATAGCTTGTCTAAAATTAATAATAATGGATGAAATCCTTGACCCAAGGCGCGGAATAATTTCTGAAGGTTTATTACAATACAGCTATTCGAACAGTTTCAGTTTCTCGTAATAAAGATTTTCTTAGGGCCCGGAGATCGGGGTGCCTGCCTGTTCCCATGCCTGAGTTAACAGGTGGAGGAACCTCTCTAGCTCTCTCTCTCTTCTTGATTATATAGAAACGGACTCTGAACAGCCGCGCAGGTCCTCCGCTCGTCTGACAAGTCCTGTCCCACCGGTGAAACGGTTCAAGCCAGACCTGTCTTCTACCGACTCCAGTGACGACGCAGATGATGAACCGGAAGAGACCGAACCGGTGCGGGCCAAGGTAAGGATTGCTCTGTTTATTTATTGTTTGCATATTTAATTATAATTCTCTCTCTCTTTAAACCTCTGTCAGCCTTCTTCACGGGGGACCAGTAGAGGTCGCGGATCCTCGTCTCGTGGAGGTGCCTCCAACTCCTCCCGGGGTCGCAAGATCCAGCAGCACCCCAGTCACCACCACTCGAACCCTCCCGTTCTTACGACGAACAGTTTGGACGAACAGTGGACCCAGGCCTGTGCAGTCACGTCCACTGGAGGAGTGGACACCCCGGCCTGTGCTGGGAGCGGGTTGGAGGCCCCCATTCTCGTCACCACGCAACCGATGACTGCCGCGTCACCCGTGTCTTCCGTCAGCAAGAAGTTGCACAAAGGCGTTCAGGTGGGTTACGATGTTCAAGTTGTGTTATCATTACTGCCAACAAAACAGAAGTGAGGAGGTGAGATAGATTTGGAGGAGGGATTACAGCTGTTCCATTTCATATAAATAAGGTGTGAAGTATCTATCTCAGAATTCACAGTGCAGAAGTGGGCTGAGGTTTGAGCTCTTGTACCACAATATTAATATTTACTATTGGTAAAAAGGACTAGAAAGTGTGTTAGCTTGAAAAAATGTATGTTTATTCATAAACAAAGAATGAGATAGATTTTTACTCAGTACAATAAACATAGTAAATAGAAAATTCAGTTAAAAATTGTAATGATTAACAGGATCCTAATTGTGTTTGTGTTTACTCACGATGTCGGATTCATTTTCTTATATTTATATTGTAGCCGTTTTAATATTCCAAGATATCAATATATACGCAGTTGTCTTGGATCATTTATAAATTTCAATTGAGTACAGTGTGCTGCGAATACTCAGCTAGATTGTGCTGTATTATATTTAGAAAATAATGCGCGGCTAATTCTAATATAAGGTATTACTAAAAACGATAAAAAATTTGTTAATAATATTTAGTCTATCGTTTTAAATTAAATTTTCTTTATTGTAGTTAAGTTTATCGTGGTTTATTCTATACAGAGTGTATTCTACCTAGCTTTTTATTAATGCGAGAATTTATCTTGTTCAGTTAATACGAACGGAAAATATAATATGTACTAGTATTTAGACTATGTTGCACATTAGCTTCTGAAAATATTGTGAATTTGAAGATATGTGTGATGTAGCTTTTATCTGTATGCTCCCTACGATTTATTTGAGTGATAATCAATTAGCAATATTAGATAGTATTAAAGGTCCATTGTGTTTGTCTTTCATCTTTGCTAAATTATAATTTCTTCACCCCTCTTGAGTGTCAATCTGTCAAGCTTACCAATCACATTTACAAAACATCTATTTATAATTTATCGGGCTGTTTTCCCACCTGTAATCTATAGGTTGTCGTAATAGTCTAGTAAATTCCTGTTATTTGTGTTTTGTGAGACCTTTGATAGCGATTACTGTGGCATTTACTAAGCTTCTTCGTTGTCACAGTTGTTATATATTTTAATAAGTTGGTTGGTTGTCAGTGGAACTCAGCAAATTAATTGATAAATAAGTATTCTATTAATTGTAGAGGTTATGTAATATATTGTGATAGGTAGTTCATCGATTGTTATACTTGTGTGCACAATACTGAACGATGCTGAACTGTACTTATTTATTGTCTTGCTTTGCTTTGTATATAGTCCATGTACAGACATTATTATGCACTACTCTGACTTCTTACTTTAACTTTGGCGACGAGGATAATGAAGCAATTTTTATCTCTTGATAGTGAATCATTTGAAATGTTTGAATTGAGATTTGATTCCTGATGTTTTGAAAAGAAAGTAGAAGGAGATAAATCGAGACTGAAAGTTCTTCCAAATTTTGTGGAAGATAAGCTTCTAAACAGCGTTCTGACAAAGTCAAGGATCAAAGAACTCCGTTCAGAACGGCTATGGAGACGCTAAAGGCAGAATATCTATGACAAACGACACCACCAAGTCCGGAAGTGGAATTTCAGATGCTAAAAACCGACAAACCAAGTGAAGCAATACGTAATTGTGACATTTTAACCAAACTTGCGACCTACTTGAATCTAAATGTTGACGCAGTCAAACTCCGATTACTGCATTCAATGGCCGATTCCATTCAACAGTGTAATTGTATGGATGGCTGATCGTCCCAATATCTCGCCGCGTGGAATGGCTTATCCAGATCATATTTTTAACAATCAATCAGTTACTACAAATATGGAATCTTCCGTTGTTGCTAAACGTGTTCAATGCAGTTTCTGTGAGAAGATCAAACATTCAGTCGACAAATGCTACAAAAACGACTTTGTTGGAATTGTAATGAATCGGGACATGTGGAAAAAATGTTCAAAAACGAGAGCAGGCCGCGTTTTGCGGTGCAATAAACGCGGCTACTTGTTTTGACATTAAATTGTGCACTAATTATTCTAATATGGTGGTAAGAGCTTTATTCGATTCTGGTAGTAGTTTTTCTTTTTTAAAGCGGCGCGGAGTATAGACAAACAATTAAACTGTACTCTTAATAATGAAAATCATTGTATTTCTTTTTTTTCGGGTAACAAGACGCATATTAATAAGTCAATAAATAATAATGTTACTTTTGAAAATAAAATTGTTCGATTAATTTTTTGTTATTAGATGATTCGCCTTTTGATGCTATTTTAGGCACTGCTAGTTTGTCAAGACTTAATGTTCAATTGGCTATGATAGTATGATAGATAAATCAAAACATTACTAAGAAACAAAAGAATCAATTGACTAATTGTCGTAAATCGTTTGATGATGTTTTTTTCAAAATCTGATTTTGATCTGGGTCTCTGTTGTACTCAGAAACACTCTATTGATGTTGGTCAGAACACTCCTTTTAAATCGAAGCAGTATCAGATTCCGGAAGCTTTGAAGACTGATGCTAAACATACTATTGATAATTTGTTTAAACGTGGCATTGTTCGGAATAGCGAATCTCCTTGGCCTAATCCTTTTTTCTTTATAAGAATAAAAGAATGAAGATTCAGATTTATTTTAAATTTCCGTAAGTTGTACGAAATTTCTAAAATGGATTGCTTTCCTGTTCCGATTAATGATGACATTTTTGCTAGTCTTGGGGTTGCAAGTACTTTACGTCTCTTGATATGACTTTCTAGCTATTACCAAGTTGAATTAGGTGAAGCGTCTAAAGAAAAGACTGCGTTTTCTACTGAAGGTCGTCTTCTTGAGTTAAATCGTTTGCCTTTTGGTCTTAAAAATGCTCCGGCTCTGTTTCAGCGCATTATGCAAATAGTTCTTGATGATACGGGCATTATGCCTTATATTATTGATGATGTTATTATTGCTAGTCCGAAATTTGAACAGCATCTGGCCTCCATTAGAACTGTCCTTACTTGATTTAGAAGTCATAATTTGGAACTGATACCATCTAAGTGTAGTTTCGTCGAGGAAAAGCTTCTTTATCTTGGGATGCTAGTTTCCGATAAAGGAATGGAACCGGATCCTGATAAGATTCAGTCTTTGCAAAGTTGAGAAGTATGTCAATGAGTGCATTGTGTGTGCTCAAAATAAGTCTTTCGCATCTCGTTGTCCCAAGGATCTCTGCCCCATTATGAGGCTCAGCCGTTTGAAATTGTGTGCATTGATCTTGTGGGTCCTCTTAGTACTTCTATTAATAGTCAAATATCCATTTTGACCACGATTGATTGTGCGTCTGAAGCTACGCCTCTAACTAATATTCTGGCGAAACGGTAGCTAAGGCGTTTGTTAACTCCTGGATTCATAGTTTTGGTTCGACCCATGATGTTCTTTCTGATAATGGTGCTCAATTTGTGTCTAGTACTTTTAAAGAGGTGACTGCCAGGAATGGTTTTCAACAAAAATTGTCGACTGTGTATCATCCCCAAGGAAACTCCGTTGTTGACCGTCTTCATAGAGAAATAAAAGATCGTCTTCGGTGTCTTTCTGGACCTTAGGCGAGTAGTCTCCAAGATGCAGTATGGCATCGTAATCGTTCTAATCCGGTCGACAAAAATAATATTTCTCCTTTCCGGTATCTTTATGGACGAGGTCCGACCATCCCCATTGAATGGCCGGACGAGAACGCTTTCAGACAGTATTCTGGTAAATGTCCTAGATATGCTTGTACTCGTAATTTTGGTGCTAGATTTCTGCCCCCAATTAAGGTGGCTAATCACATATCCGATCAGCTTTTAAAGCTAGTTAATTTGTTAGGCTAATTTGTTGTGTTATGGTTTTTGTATATTATGTTTTATTGTATTTTGTAAAGGAGTAATGTAGAGGTTATGTAATATATTGTGATAGGTAGTTCATCAATTGTTATACTTGTATGTACAATACTGAACGATGCTGAACTGTACTTATTATTGTCTTGCTTTGTATATAGTCCATGTTTCTGTGATATCAAATACAGACGTTATTATGCACCACTCCGACTTCTTACTTTAGTATTAATCATATCAATTAGTTATTCAAGGTTATTTGATAATATCTTACTAAATATTGTATAACAAATTGATGTTTCAATTATTTCAATACAAATTAATTGTTCTGTTTACGTAGAATAAGTTTGATGTAATTTAACCAATAAAATAAAGCTGATATTCTCCCTTTTCCACCGTGTGCAGGCTCAGCTGACACCCCCTGCCCTCGCCCCTGAAGTCGGCCAGGAGAAGCCTGCCCAGCTCCAAACCGTCCAGTCGTGCAATTGCCGCGAGAAGTACGAGGATCAGCTGGACAAGGAACACGCCATAATTGAGCGAATCAGCGTCCAGCTCAAAACTTCCGAGGATCGCTGTTCCACTCTACAACAGGACTTAGAGGAGGCTCGCGAAGCTGTCGAGAGAGAACAGGCCCGGGCCAAGGAACAGCTAGAACTGGTTGACACTCGCCAGCAGGAGATAGTGGCTAATACCAAGAGACGACAATGGTGCCGAAATTGTCTCAAAGAGGCTATATATCACTGCTGTTGGAACACGTCCTACTGTTCCATCCAGTGTCAGCAGGAACACTGGCAAAAGGAACACAAGCGTGTTTGTCGAAGAAAGCGATGAGGCTGGAATAGGCATTATTAATCATTTTCTCTTTTCTGTGAATTTGAAGCAGTAAGTTATCATTCTGAACATTTAGTTGAACTAAATAGTCGCCTGACAGGATTTTCCGTCAATGAAAGCATTAGAATGATGTATACAGTGGATATTCTTAGATTGAGATGATTTCCTACTTTTGTTTTATTTGGTTACATTCCCTTTTACGATTATAACGACTGAAATATACTGATAAACTTAATATAAATTTACTTAATATAGTCAAATCATCGAATCATATGTCCTGCAGCTAACTAACAAAAGCATTAAGTTTATTTTTCATTCGAAGTACATGATCTGAATTAAAAAGACAGTTTTTTTTAATCAAACCTCTCCCTAATTTGCTTATAATATTTATTAAAATAGTGTTTTATTTTATTTGCTACTGAATTGCTTGTAATAGTAGTATATTCCAATAATAATGATATTTGTACATTTTTAAAATACTGCTTTTTTGTTCACATTCATTTTATATATATTATCATTAAATATCAATGTTACTATATAATTAGATTAATAATATTATTGAATATTATAAATTGGAGATGTAAATTGTCATCTTCAGAATAATTTTTCTCATATTCTGTGTTATGCACCATGATGTTATTCTACTAATTGCAGTTGTGTACTGACGTTTTTCCTAAAATATTTTAGTTCATATCTTCATTCTGTAAATCTGGTAGTATTTTTCTTTAATATTTTTTCCCTTTGTGTGCTTTATTTATTGTATCATTCTGGTTGATTTAAAAATCTGCTGTAACTATTGTGATTAAAAAATTGTATATAGTTTAATAATGATCGAAGTTGAAGCAACTCTATTCTCAAATATGGTGTGATTTTTATCTGTTGTTTCTGTTAGAGTTGGAAATGTGGTTTTCGTACTCCAATTATGCAACCTATGTTATATAGTATTCATAAAATGTTCTTGATGTGTTCATTAGTTCTACATTTCTACCTCTAGAACAATATTCTTGTTTCGTTCTTTGTCTAACTATACAACCTCCTAAATTTTGAATATTATCCATTTTATTTTACAAACTATCCCGTTCGTTATACTCCATGGCTTTGTTCAATGGGAATATCCCACTGCCATGTTTTACCTTTATGATATATTATGAGATGGTTTTTTTCACATATTATACTTCTGTTATAGGATTATTTGCATATTATACATCTTGAATTTAAGTATGAATTTTGATACATCTTGTGGCCGGGCATATTTGATGCCTTTTTAATAGACTTATTAATATTAATGTTTGTTACTATTTCCAGTTAAATAGGCCTAGTTTATAATTTATTGTAAGCGTATTGCTAAAAGTTATCCTAATTTATGTACATAATAAATATTAGAAAAGGTATCTTTTTTTATTTTGTCTTTAATATATGTTATATTAGAAGGCTTTGTCAATAAACAACACAATCAATTCTTTTATTTCTTTCTTATTATTTCAATACTGTTAAATATAGTTCAAGTAACCAGCAACCAAGAAAAATCAATCTAATTTATGCATTAGTAAAAAATGTCAATATATTTGTCAAAATGTCAACAGAATTTTTATAGTAAATAAAATTTACCTAAACATGCCATCCAAATCGAAAATTTAATAATTAATAAGTATTATATAATTATTTGTCTCGTATATTTCCAATGCACCGCTAAAATTCCTATCTATTATAAGTAAATCAAATTTGCATATATATCGTATTTTAGTTTATGTACCATTGCGTAATTTATTTCTCTATATATGTCGTATAGATTGAGAACATAGTTTATTAATATTTTGATATATAAAATATGTCTGTACTACACAAACAATTTCAAAACATGAATATAGACTACATATAGTGTCCCTAAAAAGATCATTATCACATTTTTTTCGAGAAAAAACAAACTTCTATTTTATTTTACTTTAAAAGATTTACTGTTATGCACAAGTGACATAATATTACATAAATTCCACGATAAAACTTATATAAGACATTTTTCATTCCTACATATTTAATAATATATATACCGTTTGTGAATATTATATTATTTAACATTTTTTTATAAAAAAAATAATTTGAATATAATAGTTTTCTCAAACATAATTACCCGAAACCAATTTTAATAAAGTTCTAAATATAAAATTTACAAGTTCGTATATATTGTATATATAATAGGCGAATTCTACTATATTAAATTTGTTGTGGATATGTATCAACCTTTAAATTACGAAAAAATTGTGACTTAAGTTTTCTTGCAGTTTGATTTGACTATCTATATGTGTACCGTGAAAACAAATATAAACATTTCCCTTATAAGTTTTAAAGAAAACCGTCAGTTATATTTTCACAATATACTTAATATAAACAAAAATCCAAAGTTGCATTCATAAGGTAAAGTGAAATGTTAATGCATTAAATCAATCAGTGTTAAAAAAAATAAATATTAATAGTAACGTATTATCATTTGACAAAGTTATATATAACAAAATGAGTAAGAAGGAATGCTAAGTTTACATAAGAGCGTATGATTTCTCTTTGGGCACCTCATCCCCATATATGGGAACTGTGAAACGGTATCTCCGAAAATCACAATCATGTTCAACGTGTGCCAAATATGGAACCCCATCCACAACGTAGGGTCGAACATCTGTCTCCTCCTCGCTCAGACGGCCAATGTTAAGAAGTTGGCCAAAAGCCTGCATTCAGAAAGAAAAAAAATTTGGTTTACGAAAATTTTCCAAGAATTAATTTATTAATATCTGAAGAACTTTTCATATATGCAATTTTGATTTAAACATCTTTTCAAATTTTATTTATAATTAGATTGATTAAATGAAACAGATCTACAGCAGATACGTTGACAACGAATTTAACAAATAATTCTAATTTTAGAACAGGTGCCGTTTCAAACTTACATCACAGGCAGGAGTCTCAAGTGTGTTTCCCCAGATAAATATATTCGTCAGAGTTTCATTGACGTGAAGAGATCTAGCCAGAGCGCACAATCCTTCTCCTTCGATTTCATTGAATGTCACTGCCAAACTGGGAGGAAACACAAAGAAACGGGCCAATTAACAAATAAAATGCCCCCTCCGACCCCACCGCCAAGTTAGACACTTACACCTTCAGCTTTGTATTAAAGGATTCCAGAGCATCAGCCAGCGCAATTGCTCCGTCGTTCTGAATGCGGTTGTAGGCAAGATCCAGAACTCGAAGGTTCGTGTTCTCCTTGAGCACACGTGCTAGATTTTCGGTGGCGTCACGAGTGATCCGGTTGCTACGGTTAAGTGAGAACAAAGGATCCAAAATGTGACATATTTAACCATTTAAATTATTGTAATTTCAAAAATATCTGTATGCACAAGACTTTTCAATGACCGGATATGATATAAAAAATAATTGTCAAAATTTGGTTCACTATTTCTCACCAACTCAGATCTAAAATGGTTAATGAATAGTTCAGCATTAAGGAATCCGCTATGCGATCTGCCCCGAAGTCCGTGATCCGAAACTTGGACAAGTGAAGCTCAACAAGAGTTCTGTTGCGCTGATAAATAAAATGTAAAAGATGTTTTTCAGTATAATTAACGATCTACTACATCGAAACATTCACTCAGGACATTATTGCTTATTATATTGTTGTAATCTTTAAACAAATAATTTCCCATTGAAGTAACATTTTTAATAAGTTGTGAACAAAATGGATCGCTGCTCACTTGTAACAGATCTGCCATGTGAACTGTCTGTTCATCCTGATTTGTCCACAGAATGGGTCGATTAACGTTGAGACCCCGCATTGCTGTGTTGTAGTTGAGAACTGTTGCCAGAGCGATGACACTATCGATTTCCTATGTAAATAATCGATAATTTTGACCAAATAAATCCACTACGATATAAAACAATGGGTAAAATAAAAACATTCTCTTTGGAAAATTAATCTAAAATTAAATTAAAATAAATAAAATTTCTTTTAAAATAATAAGAAAAATTTTTTTTCACAAAACCGTATAAACAATATTTATTGATTTCTTTTGTTCAATGCAAAATAGTTCAGATATATATGGCGAAGTGGTTTGTTATTTAATAATTGTTATTATTAAATAGTTGTCAAGATCTATGATCTTAACACTTATCATTCTTACCAAATCACATTCTCCAACATCCAAATATTCCAGAGTTGTATTGATCTGGAGGGCTTGAGCAAAGGCCATTCCTCCTTTCTTCTGAATTTTATTACCAGTCATCTTCAATGTTGTTAATGTGTTGTTTTTCTATACGTTGAGAATTTTATGATGTCAATATAATTACTATTTATATGTGTTAAATATATACTAAAATAACAAAAGCATGAATTCTATCCTAAATTACATTTTTATTACTACATAATACAAAATCATGACAACGAAATTTATTAATTCATTTTAATGTAGACACTTAAATATGTAACTCTACTTTGCAATATAATTTTAAATTTGAATTTTTACTAACTTCCAGGCTCTTGGCTATGCAAATGGCACCAGCTTCCTCAATGTCATTTCCCATCAGATTCAATTCAACTATGCAATGATTGTTCTGCAAGATAAAAACAGTTTAAGATAATTGCGTTTTAAAGGACCTGTAAATAACTTGCAGTACAAGTTTGGGAAATTTAGTAAAGATTTTTGATTTTTAAAATAATTTTATAGAAATATTATTTTGATAAAAAGTGAGTTGGTATTGATGTAAAATTTATAATAATTTTGCTCGTCATTGTAGGAATTTTACTAAATCTTCTAAATTTACTAGTTCTTCTAAATCTTCACTAAATCAATAAAATTCTATCAATCAGATGTTTTAAATTAAGAATGAATCATGAATCCGTTAAACATGAGACAACTCTAGTTCCTGGGTTCATTATCAGATCAACATTGAAGAATATATATTTTCAAGTGTGGAGGGAAACCAGTTCTTAGAAGAACATTACAAGTTGGAACTATACATCATAAATGTGTATCATTGAAATTTCTCCATTTTCTTAGACACAAATGTTGATTCAGTATTATATATAATGAACATAAATATAAGTTACTGTAACAAATATTTATCAAAATAAATTTAATGAAAAGATTTACAC
The DNA here is from genome assembly GCA_034780395.1 of Vannuccia rotundouncinata. Taxonomy (NCBI): domain Eukaryota; kingdom Metazoa; phylum Platyhelminthes; order Proseriata; family Coelogynoporidae; genus Vannuccia; species Vannuccia rotundouncinata. The sequence continues at coordinate 4,436 of JAUZNC010016204.1, read as the reverse complement.
TAAAGGACTAATATTATATTAGAATATCCATACATGTAATTGTTGATTATTTTAAATGTTTTTTAAAAAGTAATTTAACAAATATTTTTCCATTAATTTGTTCATTAATTTTTTCATATTTTTCCTAGTATAAATACAATTTATATTTTGTAAATATTTTATCTGTTTCTGAAGATATTAATTTTTTTTTTTGAATTTGTTTAATGTTTACTAGCTTATTATTTCAAATTAAACATTTTAGAGATGTGAAAACTTACTTCTAACATTAATCCAATACTCTGAGCACCAACATCTGTAATCCTATTGTAGCGGAGATCCAATCCAGTTACAAATCGATCTCCAATCAATACATTTACAACACCAAGAATATCTTCATCTGTGAGTTTTGTGTCTGTATAAAGATGGTTGTTGCCACATAACTTAAGAAATATTTCTCTGAAGAGGAGAAGAAAATTGAAGTACCAATATTGGATTATAATAATAAAATATCAATTAGCAAAAACTAACATGAAAGGTAGACTGTAATTCTGATTACATTATATAAAAATATAAAGATATAACACATTTTATTCAAACCACTTGATTCTAAGTGGTTTATAAAAATAAATTATAACTTTTATTATAATTTCAACTAAATTTTTTTTTGATGAGAAAGTTTTTCATAAAATTTTTCCTAATTTAAAAATTTGTTGTTGAATGTATTAAAATATACAAAATTAAACAATTAATAAAATTGAATTATAACTGAAGTATAATACTTAACAGGTATAGCTTGTAAAGTGTTGAATATAAATATAGAAAACTATTCTTACTGTTCATCCAAATCCATGTCTTTTTCACAGATACCCATAACAAATGGATTTGTTGCTTCTTTGGTTACCTTTTTGTAGCGTTTCACAAAATCTTCCATAATTATTATTTCTTTATGAATCTACAAATAAAATAAGTCATTAGAAAATTAACAATATATATTTTCTATTTTAAATTTTTAGAATTAAATGTATGTATTTATTAAAATCTTTATAAATGGAATCAAAGAAAGTTTATAAATTAATACAATATTCTAATTAATAAATCTAGATACCTTACCTTTTATTCTAATTTATATTTGATGAAATACCACTTGTAAAATATTTTTAAACTTATAGTTTATTCTTTCTCATAATAAATATAATACCTATAATATAAAATTGATTCATAAAAAAATATTATATAAAACTGTACAAATAAATAGATAATTTTAATGTATAATTTTGAGTTTATTTTGACTTTATCAAATCAGGTTTAATTACCTTTTAGAATTGAATTATTTAAAAAAAAATATTGTACATGTATAATATAATAAAACAAAGATTAGAAAAATTCTATTAGATAAAAAGGAAGACATTTGAATCAGAATGTAAAATATAGTAATATAAATTAAAAAGAGATATACCCTTGTTTATTATGTGCCTTTTTTTATATACTACACCATATTAGATTTAAAGTAATTTGAAATTTAATTAGTAAATCTATTTAATTATAAAGGTTCCAACACATAACTTCTAAAATATTCCAGTTCTACAAAGTATAAAAAGAATTTCATTGTGTGTTACTTTTCAGCAATGATTTTCTCCACAGTGACCATTGTCTTTTCCTTGTCCTTTTTCATTGAGGGATATAATTTTTAAACATTGCATTTAGTAATTTTCTGTCAGTTATCTTCAATCCTTGAGAAAATATATTTATTAAATATTCTTTGACAATACAGCTACTTGGAAATCATTATTTTACATATTTTTTTGACCATACTATAATAAAATAATACTAATTTTATAATCCTTTACAAAAAATAGTATATCGTCTATATTATTAATTTTATAATTAAAATTCATTAATTGTGCAAAGCATCTAATTGTGCCTGATAATATTTCAAATTTTTAAATGGAGAGGACTAGGAGCAGGCCAGTAGCAGGGGTTTTCAAAATGGTTTGACCACTTGTAAAAAAAGGAAATTTTGGTGAAAAATTTTAAACTTTACAATAAAAAGTTAAATTTTTAATTTTACCATTTAAAAAAAATTAAAGTGGCCTGGTATTGGTCATTCCATTCAGACCCTGTGCTATGGCCCTGAGGATGATTTTAAAAAATGCAAAAATTTCTGGGCATTGACTTATCTAGTCAAATTATTTAACTAATTTTTTATTAATTAATTAGTAAACCTTTAAATAGCTTTTATTACCACTGTTGATTAAGTTTAATAAATAAATAAATAAATTAATTAATTAATTAAGTAATTAATTATGTAAAATGTTTGTATTAATTGTTAAAAATTATACATAAATAGCAGTTGTGTGATAATTTTTGTGTTTTTTTTATCATTAACATATATATTAGTGAAAAGAAATTAAATACATTGAAAAATAAATATGTGATATATACATACATTTAATATTATTTTTGGTGTGTGTCAAAACTTTAAGAAATTATTTTTTTGTACCATTATATTCTTACTAACAGTAAAACAAAAACTAATAAATAAAAGTAATAAAACTGTATATATGGTATAATTAAATTTTCATCATAAAAAACATTTGTTTAATTTATAAAATGATTTCCTTTTATGTTTATGAAATAATACCTTTAAAGTTAAAAAATTATATTTATGATAATCTTTTTTATAAAAAGTTCAGTAGAATATTATTATAATATTGAGTGTTATATAATTATAAATTCAACAACTATTATATTTATATAACAATTAATATTAATTTTATGTTATTATAATATTGTTAAAACTATATTTATATTACAATTAATATGGATGAAAATATAATTATTTTATTATTAATCTTATATTATATTAAAGTATTAATACAAAGTTATATATGCCAAACCAGAGCAGAATAAATTAAAATAAAAAGGAAATTAATTTTTATTAAATGTTTTATTTATTTTTAGTATTATATTTAATAACATATTTATGCATACTTTATTTTAATCTTATTAAATTATTATCAGTTATAATATATTATATGTATTTAAAAAGTATAATATATATAAATAATTTGTGAATTTTGCTTTATTTTTATTTACATAGACTTATAATAATATGTTATTGTTAATAATTTTAAAGCTTTCTATCAGACTTGTAAATAAGAAATTGGAATAATCAGGATCTGGGGTAATAAACAATAGCATATTCCATTAAATGAATAGTAAACATTATTGATATAATACTTTATATCTAAATAGGAAATTAATGACATATGTTATTATATCTTTATCTATAAAATATATACCAAAATTCGGTAAAATATATATTTTAACTTGTTAAAATGTTATTATTTAACATTACATGTTATTTAATAATTCCGATTCAAATTGTATAAAATATAGTATTATATATTAAGATATTTGCAATGCATATTAGCAGAAAATAAATTTAAAAATATTTTTTTCAAGTATACTTGACAGTTTAAACCGCGCACTATTATTGTTACTATAACTGCCTTAAAATAACAAGCCAGATAAACAAAACAATTTGTCTGGTTAAAAATATTGATTTAAATAAATTTGCTTTAAATTAAGGGCTTCTCTAAAATTACGTCACGCTCGAGTGGGAAGGAGCATGTAAAATTTGAAAAACACGATGTTGGGGAGAGGTTATTAGTCTAAATCTTAGGTCACATTTTCCTTATTTTTGTGTTTGGGCCTAGCTGTTCTCAAATGATATCACACACAAAGGAGGGAGGGGGTCGTGAAAATTTTTAATTAAATTTACAACTAAATTTACACACTGCTAACTATGACAAGTCATGGTCAGTATATAGTTATAATCTATTGAAAATGTACAGGATATAGAGGCGTATGAATAAAAATGAGAAAAAAAAGTCGAAAATCGGAGAAAAAACTTTTTCTTTATTCATACGCCTTCTTGAATTTTGTATTGATTACAATTGATATATTATATATTTATATATATTATAATAATTAGTTGGATTCTTGTCGCTCGCTTTATATTCTTTAGGTTAAACTAATTATTGTGTGACTTTTTTTTTTCATTTCAACCAAATTATTAATTTAAGAATTTATTTTATTTTATTTTAATTTATTTTATTTAATTATAGCTGGGGGGGAGGTGTTATCATTAAATGTAAAGTCCTTTTGAAGGGGGTGCCTAATTTTGTAAGGAAGTTGCCTGGTTTAAAAAGCTTCTAAAAAGTGTGACGTCATTTCAGAACAACCCTTTTAGATATTTTGCATATAAATTACCAAAAAATTACAGTGTTACACCGCGTCCACACTATGACTTTTTCGTGCCTTTTTCTGTGCGTTTTTCGATGCCTTTTTCCGTGAAACTGGTTTCATGAAACCAGGGCGTCCACACTATGCCTTTTTTCATGCGTTTTTTCGTGAAACCAGATTTATGCAATTATCGCGTTTATTTACTTATT
>JAUZNC010016193.1:5345-27316 GCA_034780395.1 Vannuccia rotundouncinata | reverse complement strand
AAATTGCTTCTTTTCCTGTTGGCGTCTTAGCTATTTGCTTCACTTTGAAATGCTCTTTAGATGTTATTGAGGCTTATTTTTAGAGTTAGTTTATTCAGAGTATTAATTGCCACCTTTTAAACGGAGAGATTTCACTCAATCACATTAAAACAAAAATGTATTGAACTTATATTTCATTTCATTATTTATCATACTTGAAAAACTAGTTTCCATATTTTATATATAATTTTAGGAATATTTTGAACTTCATATTAAAAAAATATTTATGTTTGAATAATAAAACTTTAAAATTTAAATACGAGTAGTTAACTTTTTAAAATTATGCTTTGTATATATATTTTTAAGAAATTTTAAACTGTCAATGTTACAAAAATATTTTTTCTTTGTAAAATGTCATATATATTATTTTTATATCACAATATGTAACTAATAGTAACTTATAGTACTAACAGTAGTATTCAAATTTAAATTGATTTATTTATTAACAAATTATATTTGAATTTTGAAAAAAGTTTCAGTTTCACGAATTGAAATATATATAGATTATAGATTCTTTCTGAATTGAAATAGTAATATTTTTGTTTTATTCCAAAAGCAATATTTATTTATATTTAATAATATTTTGACTTTTTGAGGTAATTATTAAAACATGAAATATTTAAACCTTAATTTCTCTATAAAAAATACCTTACGGTCGATTATTTTTACTTTTAATAATTTATACATCGTTTTAGTATATTTAAATCTAGCTTATCTAATTATTAGTTAATAATAATTATTATTATTATGTAAAATGCATCTTTTAAACATTTTGCTCCTACTTCACACCGATTTTTACTGTGAAACAAGACATTATTTAAATGTACACTTTACAAAAGTGGAATCATTTTCTACACGATCGCACTGATAAACGTTTAAACTCTATTCCCCACTTAACTAAAACTTCCTAGTAACAAAATGGAATTTTATAAAACCAACACTGAAGAGCTTTTGTGAAGTTGCCATTAAGTATAATTTGAAACCCATTGTTTTATTGTGTCCATTAAAATGGAAAGCACTCCCCCTATATTCCTTCCTCTATTCCTAATATCTCCACATTTTCATTGGATCTATATATGAAAAATCCAACATGTGGACTATGGAATATATTTATTTCCGAAATAAAACACACCGCTACTTATATTTTATATCTTGTGGAAGAATATATATTACACCTTATAGTTCCATATTTATGCTGGCGAAGGATAAGTGGATGGCATAAACTTTGTACAGTATAATAGAGAGAGAAATATTAGAGAAGCAAAGTGTTAAATGTGTCTGTGACAAATGAATAGAGATAGATGGTCAACGTCCAGGAGCAGAATGGGGAGGAGTTAAGTGGGATAAGTGGTAGTATCACTCAGAGTCTAAAGTAGCATATTGTTTTCTGAATAATTGGCTGGTATCACGGTTTGACACTTGGTGTGAAAGCCGTCCCATTTAGGGCAATAATACTGCGATTAATAAGCTGCATGGAGAGCCCAACCAATATAGGGTGCAGATGATTAAAGACAAATTAACCCAACGGGAATAATTTCTAGAGAACATTATCAATCCCTTTTCATGCAGGAAAAGTTATTGTCTTCTATATTACCTTTGTGGTTGAGACTGATGGTTGATATTCGGAATATGAGGAAGGTGGAGAGGGGAGAGGTGAGGTGGGGTGGTTGTCGCGCACTTTGCCAATTATCGAGTATAGTGGAAAAACATCAAAAATGGAAAGCATCATATCCTTGACAATCCTGTTGTTATTGTCTCTATAGGAGACAATCCAATTGTTCAACAAAAATCATAATATAAAATTATGTTGTTTTTTAGGTATTTTTATTATTATTATTTGTATTTATACTCATATAATATGTATTTACGGTTGTATTTTTGAAAAACTACATTAGATAGAATTAATTAAAAGAAAGAAAGAAAAATCTATAAGGTGATTCTTAATTAAGGTCGTCTTTCTATTTATTATCTAGTCCCGTCTAATATTTGTTGATTATTTAAAAACAGATCTTTATGTAATCAATACCTCTACGAATCCATTTGTCAATCTATAATTATATGGATTTAAATTCAAATAAAATCGATTATTGAATATAATGCAGTATATTTTGAACACTAACAGTTTTTGTATCTTCATCAACATGGAATTTTCTGTTGACAGCATAAATTTTTTTATTGAAACTTTACGTCGAACTAAGCAACGTGATTGCTATTCATAGATTCACGAATACTGGCCAAATGATTCAGTCAGCCTTCGACAAGTGCAGCAAATTTCAAAAGAATTTTCAGATGGTACTCGGTTAAGTTTGAATCATTCTCCAGGGCAAGGACAACCAATGAGCGCTGTACGGACGGAGTCCATATAGAGAACATCAATTAACGAATTACTGATGATAGACTTTATCAATCCATATGTTGGTCACACTGACCGGATTGTCATACAAAATGATCTGTAATATCTTCAACGACGACCATATAGAACTCATGCGAATGAATTAATCAAAAAAGGACATTAATTAAGAATTCCCCTATAGTTTAATTAAATTGATGGACTTAACATAAATATAATGTACGAATATTTTTGTTTGTTTGAGGTAGCTTTCAAAAAATTTAATAAGATGATTAATATCTCAATATTTTATTAACGTTACATATATATTATTCATGAATAAATATTTTACATGTCCAATACATTTAATACATTTATTCAATGAATACGTCTAATGCAATTACATGCGCGTCTCCAGGGGGGTTGTTAGGTCAAACGACCTCCTTTCCAATCTGAAGGGGCCTCCTATTGAAGGGGGCCTCCTACTACTGAAGGGGCACCCTCTAGCGCTGTAAAGGAACCTCTCTTGATCTGCAGAGACCCCTTCTAGCGCGCGCTGCAAAGGCCTCTCTCTGTAAAGGGGCCTCACTTGACTGAAAGGGGGCCTCTCCTGACTGAAACAGGGCATTCTATTATTAAACTGTCTTTTAGGTTGGCCAATAATTTTTACTGTAACACAGGCTATTATTCTATAATGGATTTAAACCAAGGCAAAGCTGACAAGACAATTGAGTATTATACTCGTTTTGTAAACTACCTATTAATAGGTACCTAGTATGCGAAGAAAAAATAAATATTTAACGCTGAAAACATTGTAAATATACATTATAAACATAGGGTGCTCTTATTAACTGCATATTAGTTACTATTATTTCGTTAAACTCGTTTCACTGTGTAACATATGACAAAACAGTACTGTCTAATACTTTCTCTATTTATATTCCCAAAAACATGGTGCCTATAATAATTTATAAAATATTTTAATGTAAATAATTGTTGAATTATACAACTTATGAAAAAACACTATAGCTAACATTCAATGTACATAATTATAAAGATTTCTTAATTCTCATTGTGATTTTGATTTTGAAAAGGGATGGGGGCCTCCGTAAGAAAACGACTCCCCTCTGGTAAATCCTGGCGGTGCCCCTGAATTATTCAATGAATACGTCTAATATAATTATTCAATTAATATTTGAATTGCTAAATTTTGAAAACAAATTATTAACTTCATAACTTCATATAAGATGTACAATGATGTAAATTATTTTCAAAATGTTTTCAGGTATTAAGTTTTTGATTATTGTGAAATTAAATTATATTTTAATATTATAAATTTGTAAAGTTTCAAAGTTAAAATAATAAAACGCGATATATAAATCAAATTAATTTAAACACTGCATGATGCTCTATATATAGACAAACTGAATTATTGTATTTTATTAATTGCGTGGTAAATTGCAACAATAAACTTTATCGACTAATATATAAGAAGTCTAAATTGGTGGAATATGTTATATAAAATAACTCCATGTTTGAATTGTATAAAATATCATATATAGTTAATTCTCATAAGATATTATAATTTGCATAAATAAATCAATTACAGTATTTTTAAAAGAACCTATTTAAAAACTATTCTCTAAAATTATAGTAAAATAGTTAGAACTAAAATCAAAATAAGCCCTTTTATTATTTATATTCATAAATTAGTCTTTTCTATCAAAAATAATTGTCGGAACGTTTGTGTATATAAATTAGATCACTAATATTTGAGAGTATTAATTGTGTTATTTATTACTTTTTTACAGATATACATAAGGTGTAGTTCAATTTATTAAAAAATCAATCCTTTCACGAAATAAAATTTATCCAATTTAGTGGAAGCAAATAGTGTTATCTTTGTCTTAGATGTTCAGTAAACAAAAAGACGTCATCATACGAGGAAAGACGTTGCCTTTATCTCTTCCTTTGCCCCCTACCTTCGTTTCAAACAGAAAAAAGATTTATAGAAATGGTCTCTGTCTCGTAGGAACCATTTCTTGAAATCTATTACTTGATTCTGTTAAACAGTCTCTCACACATATATACCACTTGTATTCAAGTGGGTCTCATTTACTTGTTGAAGACACTGCGACTGCTACAGTCAGCCAAATTATTTGTGACATGTATTCAACAAGTTTGTTGGCTGGACGATGTTCACCTCTCAATTATAGGCATCATCGGACGAATAATCAAGCATCCACATTAGTACAGAGTACCACATCGTCTGAGTATCAACCTGGACATTACCTGCAGCTCCTCAACGACTCAGAAGAAGCTTTCTACAATTATAAATATTCGATTTCGGAAACTTTGGCGTCAAGTGTTCCGGTAAGAAAAATAAATTTTATCAACAAAATATTACCAATTTTTAAAAAATTGAACAGATGTGTTGATTTTTAGGGAAATTTGTACGAATTCAAAGTTTAACTAAATTAAATTATGAAATATAAATACAAGTACGTAGACATACAAATATCACTTTATTTTGAGTTTTATGATAGTATCTGCTAATAGCAGGTAAATATAACCATCAACAAACATTTCAGTTTATAGCACGCATGTCAAAAAACTAAACAAATACTGGTAAGTGTTCCCCATGAATCCTTAGATACGACAAAAACCATTTAGAAGTAGAAAAAGAGAGAAACTGACCACACGACAAACTGAGTGGGTCAAAATTGACGAAACTTCTCTGTAGACTTCTGTTGGTCGGGTGTTTGTCGAGTCATCAATTGATACCGTTGAGGATCGAGTGTCTCTTTTGTCCGGCGTGTAAAGGTGTTGGATATTATAGATAGCCATTATCCCAAAGGGTGTATGACCCTTTCAAGAGCCACCCGGCCGTCTTTACGAGCATGTCTGAAGTTTGCTTTGGCCCATTGAACGCAGAATGCGTTTATGTGCTTTTAAAATGTAAAATGTGTGTGATGTGTTTATTGAAGATTGTTCTTATAATTGTTAGCCAGTGAGCTACATAATGGATTCGTGTTCTCGTAAAAGATGTGTGAGATAAATATCTTAAAAAATTAAACAAACATTTATTTTATTTTAAGTATATGATATAGCCAACATTTTTATAAATTGTTATTAAAATTAGAAATATATTTACAATTAAAAATTGTTAAGGATACTAGTTAATTGTCGATCTATTAATATATAGCGAAGCAAAAATGACTTTATTTTCTCACATTAACCATATTGTATTTGTAAGTTTTTGACTTCTTGAACCTTATTGCACCTTATAAGTGACCTGCAGCGCACACCTTTGACAACTGATTGTCAACCCAAATGAATTAAAACGTATTCACTCATTGTCTAATTGATTTTATGAATCGCACCATTGCATTTGTGCATATCATGACAGTTATATATTATACACTATCCACTTCAGTCAACGCTATATCAACTATATATATAAATTCTAATACAATTCCTTCAAAAGATGATAGCTGCAACATTGGCCTCCTCTGTAAACACAATAGATTATTTATTGAATTGTCGGAGAAGTACTCACAGAAATCAGACTCTCGTATTGATTGATTTGCACCTTTTATATTACGCCAAACTCAGTTCGAAGAATAATAGTAATCACATATTTTGATCTGGAGACATAATATATATACCTCCTGCGCGGTCAAAATAAATTAACTGGTCTTTGCAAACACATCATTTAATCAAATGTGATTCAAAATTCTTTATCTGCTGCGTCCTAATTTTTTAGTATACATACCTTTTGTAAATCTGTCAAGTTCTTCAGAGTCTACAAATACACAATTAGAAATAAGGATACAATTATCCGGTAACGAACAAGTTGAAGATTTTAACTATTTTTTGTTCTGTGCCTGAAGGAATTCTCAATAAATCAATCATCGGTGTAGATAATGATCGCGTATATAATTAAGGTAAGAACGGCTTGTATCTAATTACTTCTATTAAATATATTACTTTACTCGTTAAACATAAAATTATCCACTAAAAATATATTCGAATTTAAAATAATGTTAACTAATTATTATAATTTATATAAGTATACTCAGTATTTAGCTTTCCGCGACGACCACGCCATTGAAGAAAAACGTATTGAGATGCTTAGACGACATTTCTGCCCTCACGCCATAACTTATTTTGGGGGTACACATGGCCTCAGAATTGAGTATTTTGTTTAGATCAAAACAAAAAGCCATTTAAAGCCATATACATGTTCTCAGAATTGAGTATTTTGTTTGAATCATTGAAAAAGAGTTTATTTCTTCTGATGTTGTTATCGTATTTTTCATTATTTGTTGGCAGCATAATTCTCGTGATCTATATATATAGGCTTCACTGAGAAATTGTACTTTTGTTGGCTTCGAATTTCTATGTATCCAAGATCCTTTGTAATTTATACCCGATATAATGTCGTTTGAGTCGTTATGTCGTATAATGTCGTTAATGTCCAGTTCATTAGATCTCCTCCTTTTATTGACATGTACGTTGAGTATCTTCCAGCGATCGAGTAATATTTTCATGTTCGTCCCCTTCGTGTATTATATATATATAGTATATTCACTTCGTGGTAAGTTATGGATGCTTCTATGGTTTCCAATAACTTGACAAGCCAAATTTTGATCACTCTTGCTGCAAAATTTCCATATTCAAAAGTAGGTACCCGCTGTGCTGTCTGTCAATTTTCAATATATAGAAAGTAAATTAAATCAAAATCCATGTTTGATCAAATCTTGAATATAATAAATATCACATGAATTATCAAACCCGCACAGATAGTTGTTAATATATATAGAAATTTCATAAAAATTATTTTTCGCTTTATGTCGAGTCTTATATTTTTATATTATTCTGTTTTTATTATAGATTTTGGGTTTATAAAATATATTTTATCAGAATAATATGTTATTTATTGGAGTAATTCAGTTAAACAGTATATAGTATAATTTGCTATATTAGTATTCATTGTGTGATCTGTTAATCTTAGATTTGAATATACATAAAAATTGTATTTACAGTGTATAAGAGAAAATAATTTTTATGTAATTAGGAACTATATAGGATCTTGTGAACTAATTCAACTTATATAGGAACTTATTAAACAAATATACTCTATTGTATAATACATAGTTTTAGAAAATGTTATTATTATATCGTTTAAATATTATAGGTACTGAAAAATAACTAATGTATTTATATAAGTCATTATATATACAAACAGTAATTCGCCTTTACATCAAATCTTTTATAATTCTAATATGTTTGGTGTCCAAAATCATATATATTATAGAAAAAGAAAGACTGCATTCCAGCTCTCAACTTTTAACATTTACAGATCCATTATTAACTTTTCTGTAATAATTAGGGCCATAATTTTATTAAGAGGACCACATAAGAGTTGCAATTATCTTCTTCAAAGCTTTATAACATCATATTTATAGTGTACCAATTATAATGTATAAAAGGGGTCTGCTTATTTTATCTTTCGCTTTGAATTATAAAAGTCAATCAAACTGCAATGACTTCTTAATTCTATGACATCGTCCAATACTCTGGTATGAGTATATATTTGTATTTTCTTCGCAAGTCTAAAACATTAATAATCCTTTTTGTATAAAGAGGTCTTATTGGTATACTAACGCATTGTATATAAGTTAACTCCCGCATATAACCATTTTGTGTTCAATTGTTCTTACTTGTGTCTGTAATTATACAAATCTAATCATTGCAAATATATTTCCCAAATTCTAAAGCTTCCGTAACCACTAAATTAGAAGAACACGTAACTTTAAGTACGCATGCAGTGCGTGTCTATGTATAATAGAGATAAAAAAATGTTTTATGGTTTAGAGTAAAAAGCCCAACCATTGTTATAAAGGCAGTGGTTAAATAAGATTTTCATAGATGTTGTTATTCTTCTCACTACAATGGACCAATGCGTTATAAGATTTTGGATAAAGGGAAAGTAGGCTTACATTAAGTGATTGTACTGTATATAGGAACTCTTGTGTATATATATACAAAAAATTGCACACATATATAGCAATAATTGAGATAAAATAAGTATGTTAGTCTACTTTACGAAAGCTGTTAATGGACAAATTATTCGCTTTGATATAAGGAAAATTTCATCAATTGAGTTGAGAAATATATAAATAGAAGAATATTTGTGGATATATAAATAAGTATGGAAGTATATAATATTTAATTTATTATATATTTGGTTAAAAACTTATCATATTTACATTATATATACACTTAAGTAGAAAAATTATTTTATAATAAAGGTATAATAACATATATATATAGAACATCGCTGTATTTGCAATAATAGTCGGAATATAATTATTATACTAAAAGACTGCAAAAGATCGACTATTATAGCATTTTCGATATTATTTTTTATGTATATTATTATTATATTATACACTTAATGCATAATTGTCTAAGAAAAGGTTCAGAAATTGTATTCGCATTAATACAGCGTTCGTTTATATTCTCTCTTGTTATGTCAATTAGCTCTTAATTAATTTCCCCTTTGGATAGAAATTCGTTTAAGTGCGGTTTGAATTACGAACTTTTTAAGAGGTTCATATAGGTATATCGTTATAATACTTTTTGAGGTAACTTAATGCACACTATATAGTATCTAATAATAATGGAGCTTCAATGAATGCAAAATACATTTTGAAGCAATTACATATAGTATATATATTTATATTGAAATGTTTTTAAAATGTCTTTTAAATATTGCGAACTATTTTGATTAATTTTCAGTTAATTTAAATGTTGATTCCAAAAACAATGCTCTTTGCAATTAATGAGAAAATATCAAGAAAAAAAACTCATTACATATTTTTATTCTAATTCACTTTTATATAATAAATCTAATAGTTAATATCCACCAACCAAGATGTTTTAAAAGTCGCGAAAGTAGCCAACCCTGCCGTTGAAATCATTTCATCTTGACGCGAAATTCCTCCATCTGGAGTATTGAAATTGCCTCTTACTGAACAATAACTCTGGCCAATCGGCGAAGACAAAAAAGCGAAAGGGGAGAAAACTTTGTCTAGATTTGCAGTTATAGCAACACGTGTCTGCCTCCGCCTGTCCTAGTTAAGTATTTAAAAAGGGAAGAACAAAAAAGGAATTATTAAAAAACCTTTTTACCAACTTGACGTGTTTCGCAACCCGTCACAAGAGCGTTCTTATTTTATCTTCTGCTATACGATAATAATAATAATACACTTCTAAGAAATCATTTATATTTTAAGTTGTTCTCAAATATGGCCACTACTGACCGAGCTGTTAACTTTTCTATGCGCCGTATTTTGGACCTCAAGGGCGACTCCAATGACACGGACGACCGAAAGTCCTCAGCATCGATCTTGGAGAATTCGGACGACTCGGGAGTTGTAACGACCGCTAAGAACGCTTCACTGTCCCCGTCCATGGAAGAAGGGGCCCCTTATCGGTCAGAGGAGGCAGACAGAATCAGCAGCACACCTGAGCCCACCTCTGGGGGTCCACCACCGGTCGTGGGGGATGTCTTCAGCAGTCCACCGGGTCTCTGGTTTCCAGGAGATGTTGCCAAGGGACATCCAGGTCTCCCAGGGCCTTATTCACAAAGTAAGTTTAATTATAAATCCGTTATCTATTGATTTAATATTATTAATTTTATTTTATTTTGATTTTTTATAGTTATTTATTTTATTGTGAATTTGGAGTACAAAGAGTTATTCATGATTAATGATAATTATGTGTGTATATAAAAAGCTTGTCTTGGAGTAAAAAATTTATATAGTTATGTCAAATAATATTTTCATTCGATTTTTTTTCCTGAACACGGATCACACATTATTTACACCTACAATGACATTAAACTCAAATGTACATACATTAATTCACATTCAATAAAGTGTCTAAAATCAGACAATATACGTTCAATTATAAATATTTAAAATGTTTGTCAACTTTTAAATTCTATGCGGTAATGCTATTTTTGTTCAATAAACTATTAAATAGGAATCGTTTAATATGTATTTACAATAAATTGATTTTGTTTTAAAATTTTCAGTAATTCAGATATTATGTCATGTATAAAAGCAACTTATAAGGTACCTCTATAAAAAAAGTCGTTTAAAAACTGAAATACACTTTCGTTATTTAATTAATCATATGATATACACTTATATATTGAAACTATTATAAATACCAAGAACAATATATTTAAATATTTATTACATCATCTAAAATTACAAAATTTTGTAATTTCAAAATAAATACTTCAACGGACTCTTTAAAGTCGTGAGAGTTTAGCTTCTAATTCGTTCTTTATATGACCCAACCTTCATCTTATACAACATACACACCACGCAACCTGTTCATGCAATAGTCCTTCGCAACAGGTTCTTACAAAAATACTTACCATATATTAAGAAGCCATTTAATTGATCAAGTAGTATAATCAATCCAAGCGCTCAACCCAAAATCGTTCCTAAACCAACTAATGCATTGGAGCAAGAAATTTCCGGATCTCGATGGCGCAATCAGCTTACCCCTCATGAGAAGTCAAAGACCGCCTGTAAACAGCAACGGTAGATGCGGCCCCCCACAGCAAAGCCCAACTCTCAGACATTAACTTAATCTAGCGGAATACGATGTCATTGGTTTGAAGAACTGCTGAGAGAATGAGATAGCCGGCCTTCTTGGGCAAGGGCCCAGAAATCATTCAGCTAATCGAAGATGACATAATGGTCGAAATCACTTTTTCTTCTTTTATCTTTTCTCAGCCTTATTTGTTGGCATAACAAGTTTTTCGTCCTTTAATGTGATATATATATAAGAGCCATCTGTTGCCATCCAGGATGAGGTTCAAGAGCTGTGATTTCTATATTTCTAATTTGTCAACCTGCACGATTGAAATGGGAATATAATAAGACTCTTGGGCCCTATACGCCCACTTCGCACGGACTGTTTCCTTTTTATTACCTTTGCCCTGGATACTCGATCCACTTAGACCAATCTTTGATCTCAACTGACATAACATTATGTAGGACAACAATTTGGACACTTTGAGTAAAGGAATGATCCACTTTAATATGTTTTTATAATAACAAAATGGAAAGAAAGAAATTAGAAACGAGATTGCAGCTAATTGTTAGGTTGCATTTTCGGACTGTCAAAAGGCCAACTGTTGACTATATAAGATGGTCATTTTATACCTGTTAATCACTTTATAGTTGTGTAACAATATAGAACAATTTCTTTTTCAATTCTTTTGTTAAAAGTGACAATTTGGTTGCGAGGTTGAATTTTTAAGTAACAATCTGTAAAGACCTAATATTATTTTTTTTTCAATGTATAATTACTCGCCCTTCATGTATATGATGGGGATTTCAATTGATACTTAATTAAGGTTAAAATTTATCCCATTTCTTACAACTTCTAAATAAATTATAAAAAAAGTAAAACTTAATTATTATTTTATTTAAGAATATATACAAAAATATCCAAGACACCATAAAACGATATTAAAATATAGTTACTTATTTATTATATACTAAGGAATATGTTTCCAAATTATTTTTAATGAAATATACAACTTTATATAAGTAATTTTTCATTATATTTTATTTCAGATCTTCCCAATCTTGCTCCCTTTCTACATCCTGCATACGAGACACCTGGAAGTCATGGATGGCCATCCAGTATCTATTCCTCAAATCCAATTAACGGTGTTGCGTTTCACAACAACAATAATATTAATAACAATAACGGTACAAGCGCCCAGGACTTCTTCAAGACCAACTTTCCGTCTTCAGTTGGTAATGCCGGAGCAATGGGTCTTCTGAGTCAACACTTAACATCAAGGCATCCACATTCTATCTTTCTGACACCGCACCACCATCTTACCGGATCCATAGAGACGCTCAGAAAAGATGTGACGTCATCAAGGCCCGACAGTGTTGATCGGGACGGTTCTTGCACTCCGACGGAAAGATACTCTGTAGACAGTGACCACAGGTTGCTGAAGGAAGTTAGTGGAGAGGACGGAGATGTTGGTGGGAGCAGCGATGATGGGGAAGAAGGTCCAGAAGACGACGAAGGAGACTATGACGATCCAGACGCGAAGAAAGACAATGATGGAAACCTCAGTCGAGGGGGAAAGAAAAGGAAGCGTCGTGTTCTCTTCTCCAAAGCCCAAACTTACGAACTGGAGCGTCGCTTTCGTCAGCAACGTTATCTCTCCGCGCCTGAAAGAGAACATCTGGCGAGTATCATCAATTTGACACCTACGCAGGTCAAAATCTGGTTCCAGAACCACCGATACAAGATGAAACGAGCCCGACAGGAGAAAGGACTCGACATGAACCCAATGCCTTCCCCTCGCAGAGTTGCTGTACCGGTTTTAGTTCGTGATGGGAAACCTTGCCAGGCGGGGAACAACCCCGTTAGTAACTCTCATGGTTCTCTTGGCAAGAATGGACCGGTAGACGTTCTTGGATCAGTGCTACACTCGCACAGAGGTCCACCTGGTCCACTCATCCCATGCAGCCTTTCTGGTGGTCTCGGGCCGATGACTTTCAGTAGTCTAGCGTCCTCAATGGCTCCGCCTGGCTACGGACCTGCTGCTATGAACTCTCTGAGTATGAATCCAATGTTACAGCAGTATAATCAATTCTTCCCGCACCCAAGGTCGGCAACCTTTTGGTAAACTGTATACAACCACACTTTTTAGCTGAACACGATACAAAATTATTCTCTATTTATTTTCTAGCAAGATTTTCGTTGCCATAATATCGTTCTTTAGTTAGTATATGTTTTATGAGGCCTTACTTATTTAATGATTTAATGAGACAATAAGGTATATCGCCTTTGTTCTGTGATGTGTTTACTTGTAATTTTATTTTCATTATGTGTAAAGTGTCGAATATGCTGCAGGTTTAGTACAGTATTATACATCTTTATCCCTTGTAAATATACTATTTGTATAATGAGGTTTATCACCGTTTTACATTACTTGGTATGTATATGCAATGTATATAAAGTCTTCGTAAATATATTTTTCTGTAGCAACTTTCCTCTCAGATTTATATCCATTTGTGACAATATTAAAAAAAATTCACTGTTTGCACATAATAATAGCTTTGTGTAAAGTACGTAAATTGTAGTAATATTTATTAATATATTGTTAATGTAATTAAAAGCATTTATTGGATCAATTTGTGTACATTTAAAGTTTCTATAAATTTGTGTAAATAAATATATTGTGCTAAGTATAAAAAAGCCTACGTCTCATACAATTTGTCTTAAATGTAATTAATTGGGCTAAAAAACTTTATTAAAAAATATATTTATTTAAAAAAAATTATTTATAGACTACAGTTTACAATTTTACATATTGTTTTGAAATAATTAAATGGCTTTATTTAATTTTTAACATCAATATTAATTTTTCTATAAATGTTTATATTTTAACAGAAATAACACATAATGCTTGTGTTTGTTCATGAATTTATCAATAATCAAAATAATTTTTTCGGAAATATGAACAAGACCACAATGTAAAATTTTACTTTATTGATAACTTAACTCATAACTTAATTAATTATAGTATTTACTAAAAAATATATTCAAAAAAATGTTATTGTATTAATATATATTAATTGAGTTGAGACTATATAAAACAATATTCAAGGTTTACAAAATCTATTCTGTTTTGAAAATCGATAAACTGAATTTTTTACTGAAACGTAAAAAATGGTAAATTATAGATTGTTTAATAAATAATATTTATATATAAATTGTACATTTTAAATCAAAATTATAACACCATTTTTAAGGAATTAATTTTTACTGAAAAGTTTTAAAGATTTCATATTAATTGATTAATTATCGTTCACCACCATTATTGGTTTTAATTTTTTTTATGAATTGGTATTCTAGAGATACATTTTTTAAATATTTTTTTTAATTTTAATTCATTTTATTTAAAATCTATTTGTATTGAAAACAGAGTACTTTTGTCTGCCCATATATATTATATTTAATATAGGTTCGAGTTGTCAAGCTATTTCCAACCACTTGATCCGTTAAGCCTAAAATTAAAATGGTCGATTTGGTTTCTTGAAAAACACACTTCATAGAGTAATCTCCAATAATCTTATTAAACTAAAAAGTTGAAGAGGGACATCTAAACAAGAAAAACATTTCTCAGCGCATAAATATTATCCTCTTGAAGAACTCAGCGGTGGGCCATCTTTCAGAATTTATCAAGTGAAACACCTTCGGTTACTGAGTCCCAAACTTTTAAATTTTTTGGTATAATCTAATTTTTTTTTTAAATCACAGCCCTATTATCACATAAGATATTATGGTCTTTGACTTGGTCCCCTCTTCCGCGTTGCAGGGAGCACTGACCTTAGGGCCCTCCTAAGATCTTTTCGTCCTGAGGAACCAGATTGAATTAGAGCCCGCGCCTGTCATTTTGCGTCAAAAGTGTCACATCAACGCGACAGGGGAGGCCATTGATTGGGAAGTAAGGTTGACTTGATGATATGCCTGGTTAAACTTTATTGATAGCAACCATGAGTCCATTTTACTTTTGCGATAATTAGTCCAATGAATTTGGCACTGATTTTCACTGATTCTTTCCTACAATAAAATTAAATTTTATTCAGAATATTAAGATGAGACTCTCAGAATAATATAATTTATATAAATATAATTGTATCGTTTAAAACTGGTTTTTAAACATTGTTGAAAATTATTTTATTTATAGATTATTAAGTTAAACATTTTAATTATTCCTGAATCTCAATTATATAATGTAAAATTTTATAAATATTATAATATTATCAATACTATATATATATATATACTACAAACAAATTCTAATATGCCAAAAATATTGTAAATTAGTGATGTAGTTATTAATTGTAAAACTATACTACAATTTATTGATGTGGTATAAAACAATATTAATGTTGTAATAAATTTATTTATGTTAATGTGAATGATTTGAAAATTACGTTTAGTGTTGTAATTTTTGAAAATAATATTGTTATATATTTTCATCTCTTTTAAAAAAAATAAACAAAAACTTGAAAATTCAAATCCATACAGTTTTATTTTGGAGCATTTTATTTGTATATGTATGGTCCGTTTGTGTATTTTAAATAGTTATGTATGATGTGAATATTTTTAACGTGATATTTAGTTTATATATTGTCCTCGATATATGTGTATTTAAGGCGTTCACTCTGACTGCCCTTATATGAATTCTATACATTTAACTTTAAAATAATTTTTCTCAAAAAAAATTACCGGAATAAAAATTAACTTTTCTAAATGTTTTAATAACTTCCTGTAGATTTATCTCATGTCTACGGTTGCACAGTTAAAATGTGAAATATTTATATATAGCCCCTCCTTTATATACATATAAAGGAGGGGCTTTATAAATATTTCACATTTACTTACATATATATACTTACAATTAACCTGTTCTGTGTTTATTTACAATAGAGATATATTAAAATATATATCTAAAGAAATCACTCCACCTCTATAATACAAAGGAGCATGGATATTTATATGAAATACACTTACATATAATTCCAATTAAATACTACACATTATAGAATGATTCTTCATAAGATAGGATGTCATTATCTTAAAGATTTTGATTTTCAACATACTTGTTTTTATATAATCAAAGAGATTTTATTTGTTTTATATTTAAACAGAAAATGTGAAGACGCATCACAATATATTCTATATAAAAAGAAAATCTAAGCCACCAAAGACAAACTATATTTTTAAAACTATATAATTGTACAATTGTCATTGCAACAAAAAGTTTGTCAATATTTTACTGTCATTTGATTGCCATTAGAGTAAAAGCATTCAGATCACTTGTGCAATAAAGATAAATTAGAATCCTCATTATATGTTAACTATTTGGATTCCTTACGAATACAGAAGAGGATTCTGCATTGTTTCATACTAATTCTAACTGATGATGAAAGAACGGATGCTGGCTTATGGTTATAGCAATTAAGGACAGGACATGATCAAAAGATTCTGGACAGTATCTCCGCGCCAACCGTTGAACTAGATTTCCCAAAGTCGTAGATTTCATTTAATTATGTCATGGTGTATTTATTAAAACCGACGATTATGGCGAAGTTGGCTTTCAAGTAATTAAGGCTATATGTGAAGTAATGGACCATGGACTATGGGAGATACTATTTAATGGACAATAAACCATGTTGCTAAGACAAATTACATGTTTAATCGAGGAAGCGTCAACTATAATTTCTTAAAATTATTTACTTGCTTGAGTTGTAAAAGTATAATTACACGCATGAGTTTATTTATTGACGCGTATCATGTATTTTGTTCTCAAATATGATTATAGGCAAAATAGTTGGTTTCATTCCTCATTCAGATTGTAATTTGTACAAAAATGATAATTATATATTATTATACGTATGTATAAATGTTTGTGTATCGCTTTGTTTAATAGCAAAGTATAAATTATTAAAATATGTATTGATAAATGTTTAGTGTACAGTTATTTGAATTCATGGTATTAAAATATTTTAATTTGGAAAAATGTAGTGTATTGAGTATATAATAACTATATATATATAAACATTAATATCTATAAATTTATACTAATTATAGCCCATAAAATATTGTGTTTGTATTTTAAAATAAAACATTAATGGTTTATGCTTTGCGTTTCTTTTATTTAGAGTATCAAATATTTGTTTATCCGTGGGAACCAGTGTCAGATGACGTCGTGGAGGACATAATCATGAGTTGCTAATGACTCCCAAGAGACTTTTCAAATTGATAAGACAGATTTTATCATTTTCTGTTATAGGCCGAGTAACGTCAAATTGTGGTTATAAAGTTATTATATATATGTATAATGCATAAGATATCACGATTAGGAGTTATCATATATAATATGTGGATGTCACCGTGCTATATTAATTAATATTGCAAATGAATTATCGATAATGCTTTGAGTATAAATAATATTACATCTTTAAATATATACCTGTTTATTTTGTTCAACGTTATTGTTAATTTAAAACATTATTGATTGAAATGCACATTGTAAATATATTATATCAGTAGCAGATCTAAGATTTCAAAGAGATTTCATAACATTTCATAACATTTCATAACATTTCATAACATTTCATAACATAAGATTTCTAAGATTTCATAGCATTTTTCCGAGTAAATAATTGTTTTCCGAATTTATTTTATTTTCAACTATTACTTACATTTTTTAAATCACAGTAATATTATGTAGAAAAAATATTTCTCATACAATAATATTATTCAAATATATAATACATATAATTTTACAAAATGAGAAATATCGCAATGTTTATTTTTATCGTTA
Source organism: Vannuccia rotundouncinata (assembly GCA_034780395.1). Classification (NCBI taxonomy): domain Eukaryota; kingdom Metazoa; phylum Platyhelminthes; order Proseriata; family Coelogynoporidae; genus Vannuccia; species Vannuccia rotundouncinata. Next base: position 9,488 of record JAUZNC010016193.1, on the reverse strand, counting down.
TGGTAATTATTAATTTCAATTCAAAATTCTTTATGGCAGCTACAAAATTACAATTAAAAAAGAGGATTCAAAATTACATGTATATTTACATTTAATGTATACTTCGATTACTTTTTATACCTGCTTTACTATACCTATGCGTTATCATTAAGCTTGTTAGGCAAATAAAGTTATTGTATATATGCGACGAGGATGGAATTTTTAGAATTTTGAGTTTTTATAGAATTTCCAAATAACATATATATATACCATTTCCAATTTTCAGAAGTATTTTCCGAATTTTCAGTTTTCATAGAAGGGGTGGCTAGTTACCCCCACCTCCCTAAATCCTCCTCTATGGATATAGAATACCCAAATATATTAAAAGACTTAAACATACTATAGATACCCAAATATATATTTTTAAAAAACGGAAATTTGTTCTAAATGTAATAACAAATACATATATTGTTAAATTATGTACCTAAATTTCATTTAAATATGTAGATAATACAATCATGATTACTATAAATAATTGCTGATTAAATAATGAAAGGTGTGTGATGGTGTGTGGTCGGGGTACAAACGACCCCTTTTTCAAGTTACAGAAAATCGGAAAATTTACTCAATTAAATGTTTTAGCATAACTTAAAATGATTAAATAATTTTATATTATTTATATACTAAAAATGTATTATTTGATTTGTCTAAAATTATTATTATACCTGCACTAAGTAGTATTTTTTGGAAAAATAATGAAATCGACCCACCTTTAAAAATACTGGCGACGTACCTAACTATATACATCAATTTGAAATACCGAATAGGACCTATATAAGGTCATTTGCTTTAACTGACTATATATATACGTTATCTGCTTTCTATATACGAGAGAAAGTATATTTAAGGATATCCAAATTGACTAAATATTATTAAATGAATATATTTGTTCGGGAAAACCTATAGAATACCCAAATGTATTATTTGATTTTGGAACTTAAAGGGTTTGAGGTAAGATTTCTTAACATTTACAAAAAGTGAAAGTTATAACATTTATATCTTAATTAAAATTCACAATGTTCACTAATAATGTTCACAATACAAGGTTCCACATTTTCTCTTTCAAATACAAAAGCAAATAGCTAATTAATATTAAAACCGCATGCATGATAATGAAAGTGGATTAGAAAACACACCACTAGCTGTGGAATGAAAAAATATATTTGAATATTATTGTTTTAAATAAATAAATAAACAAATAAATTTTTCATGATATATAAATTGATATATTAAAAAAATTGTGCTTGCAATTTTTAAAAATATATATCTTCTAAAAAATTGTTTGCGTATAATAAGATTAATTTTATATATTTTAATCAACATGTTTAATATTCATCAATGAAGAAGAAACATCAAAATGCATTAATTCTGAATATGACACAAACAGATTTAATTACTGTTGACTAAAAACTTGCTTCGACCTTCTTTGAGTATTTCAATTCAAACACATGAAAGCAAACATCAGTTGATTTAGAATTATTGTCAAATAAATATCATTAGATAAGTTTCAGAACCATTATATTATACATCGGTAGATAAATATGACATAGTTGGGAGATTTACTTCTAAGCTTTAATTTTCTGACAACTTCAAACTTAAATACCTGTCGATCGGGTTTCGTATGTTAACTAACTGTTAATTGTTTTTATTTAATATAAATTATATTTTATATACGCACCACAGAAGAATAGAAAACGCTCTGATTTAATGTTAGTCCATTAAAGTTTGGGAAAAGATGAGAAGATATGAAATCAAAGAAAGCTATGAAGAGACAGAGAAATATTAACACAATATTGTTTTATCTCAACCCCCTCCCCAAAACCAGCCCTTTCTGCTTATTCTCTGAATCCCGTAGAAAATTTCTTAATTGTAATTTGAAGTTAATAATTTGTCGTCTTTGGAAATGAAGATGAAACTTGGCTAAATTATATCCAGTTGTCGTAGGGTAAGACCGGTGACATTGTCCAAATAAATCTTGACTTGGGTCCATTGCTAAACAAACCCGGCTGTCATCTTTGAGCGGATATTTAAGACTCACTCGTTCATCATTTCCCCCCTGGAACAACCCTGTACATCTGAGGGGTGGAAGAAGGTAAAGAGAATCTGTATAGGTGTTGTTGAAGCAACTTATTACACCCTTGACAAGAAAACTCACATTTATTTTCGGTCGACGTTTAAAATTAAAAAATCTGGATGGAAAGTGTCTGAAAATCTTCTTCTTTTCCTTTCTAATAAACAGTTATTATTATAGTTGATTCTATGATATCTTTATAGTGTGGTTGTTAAAACAATAAGCAAGTCTAATAATTTGTAAGAGAGAGTTTTCAAATGAAATAGGAAAAAGGACAGAAGCAATATCCTTTTTGATAATTTGACAAATCGTCTTCGAATGATTGTTATAATGAGAGATGTTACACTCGCGACCCCTTTTCCCCCTGCATATGCTGCCATTTATTTTCTCCCAGGTAAAAACGGAGTCGGTTGTTATATACCTACCTATGGAGGTCTCAGGATTGCGACTTCTTGATTTCTTTGGAAATCACCGGATATTTAGCGAGCAGGAAGCGTTTTCGTGGGAAACAGATTATAATTATGTCCCTTGAGAAACTTCATCTGCAGTGAATAATAAAGAAATAGTGGTTTGGGGTCCCGCGCTGGTTTATTTGAAGTTTATCAATTTATTATTTTAGTTATCTAATTTAAAAGAATTAATATTTTTGTAAATCAGAATTTTTTTATATAATAAATTTTAAAAATTGAAGTAATTTAAACATGAAAAAGCATTTTCTAAATATAAATGAGTGAATAGATTAAATAAATAATCTCAAACTTGTTAAATTATCGAACAGTTCGAGTTTTAAAGTTTAAAAACTGTTATAAATTGTTTAAAGTGAAATTCAACATGTATAACAAAATAATTAATGGTCATTTCACAAAACATTTGATACATTCATAATTTATTTATTTAAGTTTTCTATTTGTATAAATTATTCGAAGAGTAGTGTTATATTTGCACTGTGTTGTATATTTTTCCAAAATGGATATATATAGGCCTATAATGCAGTAAGCTCTATATATATATATATAATGGCTATAATAAGTACCTTAAAATAGAGTAGTTTTTACAAGTTTGTAACTCTAGATATATATTCAATCTATAGATAGTAACGAAACTTGCAATGGATAAATATTCTGTGCATATTTATGTTGTGTTAAAATATTAAGTTCATCCGAAAATGAATTAAAAAGTTATTGTGATGTTTTGTAGTAATTTTTCCCATTCTTATTCTTTTTGGTATATCTTAGATTGATAGATTTTGATCAAAATTTTAACATATTATAGATTGGTCATGTTCGTAGTACTTAGAATTTATGGTAGCCGAGAAAGTCAAAAACGTTATACATTTTTAAATAGTTTCATTACGTTATTCACTTTTTTAATAGTGTTATTTGCGTATTCGCTTTTCAAATAGTGTTATTTGCGTTATTCGGTTCTCAAATAGTGTTATGAAAAAAGTGGATAACTCACTTCGCTAGGCCAATATTTAGAAATATCTTCGAAACATGTTTAGTATATACAGTAACATTACAAAGTAATATATTTAACAGTTTATAACTGAAACGCTTCATGACTTACCGATATAGATGTTATTTCGATTTTGTAACAGGCGTAAAATAATATTGAATTTTTTGAAAAAATCGCTTATTTAAACAAAAGTCAAGTCCAATTAAATTTTCAATACACTCCGTCAATGTCAAACGCACGTGCTATGAGTGAACGCTAAAATGATATTTAAAGCGAATGTCTACGAAAACACTTTTTTAACTTATTAACACAAATAACACTATTTATTTTTAAAAGTGAATAACACAAATAACACTATTTATTTTTAAAAAGTGAATAACACAAATAACACTATTTATTTTTAAAAAGTGAATAACACAAATAACACTATTTAAAAAATGAATAACACAAATAACACTATTTAAAAAATGAATAACACAAATAACACTATTTAAAAAGTGAATAACACAAAAAACACTATTTAAAAAGTGAATAACACAAATAACACTATTTAAAAAGTGAATAACACAAATAACACA
>JAUZNC010016182.1:0-27323 GCA_034780395.1 Vannuccia rotundouncinata | reverse complement strand
TTATTAAATCCAATATTGTATTTATGGAATCATGTAATTTTTCCTATGATGCGTGACTTTTGGGACACCCTGTATATCACATAATTTTAATTATCTATTGTTATTAACAATATTAATGATAAAATAATACTTTGTCAGGGAAATATATTCTTTTTTAAGATACTCAAAACAGTTTGTTTTAAAGAGAGAACTAGTATAATTAAACAAAAAATTCTTAAAATTACAAATTTTTCCCTATTTTATATCAGATAGTTAATTATTATTTAGTAAACAGTATCTATGTTATTAGAACCGTTATTACACAATTGTATCAAGCATACCTAGTCTATGCAAATATAAATGTATCGGTAGTTTTAAGGACTCAATCTTTCCAAAGAAACTACCACCATAAAATAAAATCACCAATATAAAGCTGCAAATGCAATTTTGCTTTAAAAGCAATTATTCCTGAAAAAAAATATCAAAACCGTCAAACTTTCTGCATTTTCTTGAAGAACAACAAATTCTATTGAAATAAGAAGAGCAGGGACTGCATTAGTGGTAGCACTGGAGTCCCAACTCTACATAACAAACTTATCAAAGAAGAAACATCAAGTCTAAGACAGGAAGATGGAAGACAAGAAGACGAGAGAAGGGAGAACAGAGTGGGCGGACGAAGTAGAACCCTAATCTGTGTTCTTAGAGGCAATGTAGAAGCAACAAGAGGGGGGTGGCGTGCGTATAGCAGCAATGTCCCATCGGAGAAAATTGCAATAATAATGACCAGAGAAGCACACTAACCGAGCAGATTGGCAGGTCGATTTAGTTGAGCTTCTTTTCGACGAAGAGGACGCTAATTTCCCCAAGAAGGAGGAGGACAGAACCTTAACCGTGGAGAGAGGAGGAAATACGGGAGGGCAGCGAAACTCTCTCTAGCTGTTGAGCTGGCCGCACATTCCAGGATCGAGGGAAGAGATTCGTTAGATCATTTCATCAACAAGATTATGAGTTTGTGTCCGAGAGTGAAGCAGATACCAACCAGCTTTCGCTCAATCTCAATCCACCATTATAAACTTTCTCAGGAGAGGCAAAACTCTCTTCTGCAATTGTTGGACTCGATGTTCGTTCTCTGATTATGCGATCGGGAGATATTACTGAGTACAGTTGTGATCATCCAAACTCAGTGCGAGAAAATGAGAAAGATATCATTGACAATGTCAAGATGGCGATACCACGATTAGGAGTTAATTTAAGTTGCACAATAAAATACAAAATTGGTAAATTGGAAGAGAGTTTTGTCATTTTCATTATTAACTTAAAAGCGGGTGTTTTTTTAATTTACGTTGATGATTTCAACTAATTGAACTGGAGTGTTTTATAACCTGAATAACCGCTGTTTAATTCAATTCTATAGCGATACTTTATCAAGTTGATGGCATTGGTTTGTAAAAAAACAATGCCTACTAATTAGGGACTGAAACCCAAACTTTAGTACCTGCGAAGTCGGAATGAATAAGCAGAATAAAAACGTTGACGTATTGATTAATGAAGGTTCATATAAATAAATTGGAATTAAATCTAATACTGTTCTTTCACATAATATCGCAACATTGATAATTATTTATTGTCAGATTCCTAGTTTTTATAATTGATCTTCAGTTAATGGCTTTGACTTGAAGTTAAATCGAAGACTTATGTCGACTGTATACTGAGAATTTATTGTTTCACTTTGTCCGTCAATTAGATCTGAGCCATTTGAACGTAATTGCCTTAAGTCTCGACTGTGATAACGCAATAATTCCAAAAAGACTAACGCAATTTTAGCAATCTATTTGATTAGTAGGCAATCAGAATATTAGGTGTCTATCAAAAATGTTTAAAATTTTAAGACTTAAGGAGTTTTAAAATTTAACTATATATTTTTATGGAAATCATAACAGTTCAAAAAATTGTATATTTCAATACTACAGGACATTACAATTGTAAATTGCAACACTACAGAATATTACAATTGTAAATTTCAATAATACAGGACATTAAAATCGTAAATTGCGATACTACAATACATAAGAAACGTAAATTGAAATACTACAGAACATTAAATTGTAAGTTAAAATACGACATTACATTAAAATTGTAAATTGCAAGTGGAGCAAATATTGGATTTACGAAATTGTTTTAATAAGATTTTTTAACAATTTCTAAATTACTTCAATAATTAAAGGAACGAAAAAGTGCTTTCAACCATTAAAATTCGATTTAATAGAGATATCTACTCACAATAGCTATGACACAAAAAGGTATAAGAACGACCTACTTACAATTTCTATGAAACAATAAAATAAAAACGATATTTCTAGGTTATCTTACCTCAACAACAGTCACAAGAAAGTTTAGGATTGCCTGTAGCTCGTCGTCTAGAATCCCAGAATCGCGGATAATGGTGTGTTTTATATATACGAGAATGCTGGCTCGAATTGTAGCCAATTTGGGTAGATCAGGTCGTACACTTGTACCTGTATATGTTCATTTTGTGTAAAATACACCCACATTAAGGAATTATTCGAAACAATTTTTTTTATTCATATTGAACTAGATTTCGGCTAAAAATGTGAAAAACCTTTGGCAAATCTCATTTTTAATACCTAAATAAGAATTCTAAGTAAGACATAATTCGGAATTAAGCAATGTTATAAGATTCGTATGATTAATTTACTTCAAATTAGGAAAATGATAGAATTAATGAATTTAGAAAATATCATTATAATTATCATAAAACTAAAAGAATTTATCAATTATTTCTATTAATTAAAACATTAACACGACCTATTTTTAGCTCTAAATTCAGTAAAACTCTAAATAACAACGACTCCACCTGGTGCCTTTGATGCATAACCGCTGGTAGGCAGAGGTTCCACAACAAAATAGAAATACTTGATTGTATAAAGCGCGTGTAGCAGCGAGCTCAACCGTCGACCGGTTGTCATAGCGCCTTCCTCACAGCTGAGGAATTCCGTCGCCAGGAAGTTGTACAGCCTCAATTGTACATTAACTGCACTGTGTATCCAAAGCAGCGGGTTGCAGAGAAGGTGACGCTCCAGATGTCTCAGCAGACAGAGGCCGCGTGGTCCCAGACCCGCCAGAAAGCGACATGTTCGCACCAGCGTCTCCAAGGTAACGGCGTTAGGCTGACCCCCGAAACAGTTTTCTGACCCGGCCTCCTCCAAGCAGCGGGCGAGAATGAGACAACCCCGAGACTGGAGGGTTTCATGGCGCATTCTGGGAGACCGCGATACGAGGTCACAGAGCAGGGAGACAAGAAGGGCGCTGTGGAGAGGGCAGAAGGTGGTGGCGGGGTTAGAAACACCAGCTGACAAGTATGTCATTGAAGACAAAGAGTGAACACTTACGAGATGTTGTAGATGGGTGTCTCGGGACCCATTATCAACTGTTTGCATCTTAGTTGACCAAAGAGAGGAAAGAATATTTGTATGCCCCCCAAGCTGTGCAGGGTGCTGTGGATGGACCGGGTGAGAACAGGCCGTACATCCTGAAATCAATAATCAATATGATTGAATTAAGTTGAATTTCAAATACTATTGAATTGTGATGTTATAGAATAAAAATAATAGCGTGTTGTCTGAATTACTAATTATGCTCGTGGACTAACAAAACTGACAGACAGATAAAATAGCCTACCGACAATAATCATTAAGCTTGGAATATATATTGGCGTCCATTTCAATAATAAAATCAATAATTAGTGTCGACAAATTTATATTAATTATATAGCGTTATCGATTATTTAGCCTACAGGCTGAGATATAATAGCCTATAATACTAGTATTTATAAAATTATTCAATGTATGAAAATTAATCGACTATATCATTTGTTTATCGATTGAACAAAGGGTTCGATTTTTATTCTATTGTTGACATTAGAACGTGTCTTTTTAATAAAACATTACGTGTTAACGGTTTAAGGAAACGGTTAATTATTGAAATAAGTAAATTGGTAATGTTATGTTGAAATATATTATGTTATTTAAACAGCTGTTTAATAATAACCATAAATAATCAATTATATACATTTAACTAAATTAAATTAAATTATATTAAATTTTTAACTATAATGTATTCGCATAATATTTTCCGAGATAAGTATATTGAAAAAATTATATTAAGATGCAACTAGTATTCAGCATCAGCACATAGTTTTAACTATTTCAGTCAAATATCTACGCAACAACAGCACGTAGTTTTAACTAGTTTAGTCAAACATCTATGCAACAACAGCATGTAGTTTTAACTAGTTCAGTCAAACATATATGCAACAACAGCACGTAGTTTTAACCTATTTCAGTCAAACATCTATGCAACAACAGCACGTAGTTTAAACTAGTTCAGTCAAATATCTATGCAACAACAGCACGTAGTTTTAACTAGTTCAGTCAAATATCTACGCAACAACAGCACGTAGTTTTAACTAGTTTAGTCAAATATCTATGCAACAACTGCACATAGTTTTAACTAGTTTAGTCAAATATCTATGCAACAACAGCATGTAGTTTTAACTAATTCAGTCTATGCAGCAACAGCATGTAGTTTTAACTAATTCAGTCAAATATATAGCCAACAACTGCATGTAGTTTTAACTAGTTTATTCAAATAATATATAGCCAACAACAGCACATAGTTTTAACTAGTTTTGTCAAATATCTATGCAACAACAGCACGTAGTTTTAACTATTTCAGTCAAATATCTATGCAACAACAGCACTAGTTTTAACCTAGTTCAGTCAAACATCTATGCAACAACAGCATGTAGTTTTAACTAATTCAGTCAAATATCTATGCAACAACAGCACGTAGTTTTAACTAGTTTTGTCAAATATCTAGCCAACAACTGCATGTAGTTTTAACTAGTTCAGTCAAATATCTATGCAACAACAGCACGTAGTTTTAACTAATTCAGTCAAATATCTAGCCAACAACAGCACATAGTTTTAACTAGTTTAGTCCAATATCTATGCAACAACAGCACGTAGTTTTAACTAGTTCAGTCAAATATCTACGCAACAACAGCACATAGTTTTAACTAGTTTAGTCAAATACCTATGCCACAACAGCACGTAGTTTTAACAAGACCAGTAATCGATAACTACTAACTCACCCCTGTCATCAAAGCGTGCGGTGAATGCGCAAACACTGACTGATTTGCTTTCGGTGACTGGTCCAGACACAGTTGTCGATCGCAAGCCATCGGGTTGTAGGTGAAAATAATGGCCGAATAGAGTCGACCATCGTATAGAGAGCGTCGGTGCAGTTCAGCTAGACGAGCTGGACACTCCTGCTCAAAACGGAACTGGCCCTGTAGAGGGGAGAGAAGGAGGAGAGTTAGTAAACAATGATTAGAGTGAAATTATTCGTAAATTTCACCTTGAACATGAAGTAAAATAGTGTAACATACAATATTAATTGAGCAACATAGAAAAATGAAAGTTAAAAATAATACAACAATACAGTTATAAAATCATAGAATTGTAAAACAAATTTAAAAAGTCAACGTTAAAATAGGGACAAGTTCTTTTGTAAGTCTTCTTTGAATCTTTTTAAAATATTTTAATACTGTATTAGTTTGTTGTTGTAGCGAGAAATTGTTGTTGTCACATTTTCTGATGAAAAGTAAACAAAAATGTTCTGAAATTTTTATAAAAAATGGAATAGTTAACAATGATAATAAACTGTTAAAAATTATTATTATTAACTTTAGCTGGCTAAATGAAATATTTATTATTCAAGTTTTCAATTATGCAAATATTTTAGATTAATTTAAAAGTGCATTTCTTTTAAATTTCGAATTATTAGAACTAAGCGAAAAATTAAAGTACATTTATTTATTCTTTTCCAGACCAGAAACTTTAGCTTGAATATTCCTTTCGCCATCGGGAACATTTCAATAGTTATAATGAAAGCGAGTCTACATTATAATACTGTTCGATTTATTAAGCTCAATAACAACCAAACTAAATTGGACCACCCAATCTAAAATAAAAATAAACTCTAAATTGCATTTTGTGGTAAAATAAGAAATAATTTTATTTAAAAAGAAGACGCTAAGACGCATCCTGTTGTGATTAAAAATGAAATAAACACCCTTTCTGCAAATTAGTCAATAAATTGGTCGTCGCAGCCCCCGTTTTATATGACATGGTCTCTCCTCCTCTTCAACTCGAATAAATTCACCAAAAGAGTTTCAAATTTCCGACAGCAGAAAGGCTGGCCACCACCATCTTCAACAGGAGCCTCAAGTAGGCAGAGAAGAGAGCGAGCTAGACGATTATTTTTGTTTTGATTCCATCCCCACAACATCCCGATACACACGTTTATAAGGGGACAGTATAGTCTCGTCCTATTCTCTCAGAACGCTTCTTTCTCCCCTCTTATTTGTCTCTCTTTTTGCCTCGACAACACTTCAATAGCGACGGAATTACAGCGGAGATGGAGGAAATACCATGCGACCGTTTGAGATCTGGTTAGACCGACAGGCACATTCTTTTGACTACTTGAAAATGTCGTGGAAGGGATGGTGATGGTATTATATTGTTGAGAGGTCTGGAATGGTGCCTGTCTCCTCCTCTGAACATACATGACTAGATAAAGATAGAGAGCTATATAGGAGGAGACATTCCTGACCAGCTTAACAATATTAAACAGAAATGAATGCATGAAGAAATTTTACCATTGACGAAAAACTAGAATTCCATTGTATATGTAAAATTTTAACGGCATTGAATAAATGTTCTATAAAAAATACTTAATGAAAACTTAAATACCTAAGATACAAATTATTGATTAGGAATGTGTATTTATGACAAATTCTAAAACATTCCTATAATAATTGTATTGCTATTATTTTTTGGATATGTAAATAAATATCTACAAAAATCATTCAATCTTAATTGAATAATTAAATATTTTACAGCCGGCCTAATTCTATAGTTGTAACAAAGTGTAATTCATTTGAGTAAAATCCAAGCGGCTGCAAATGTAATCGATTCCAAATAATGTATTGAATTTGAGATACATTACATTTGTTTCAATCCTTCTAATATAAACTATACAGATATTTGATTAAGAATTACGAAACTGAGCCTCAATTGATTATTTTAAAATAAGTGAGACGAACATTATTAGTTATTAGAAACATTTTATATGTCACCTTATAAGCCGGACCCAAAGCAAAGATAGCGAAGACTTGTTGAGCGGACAGCCCTAAGGAGAAGCCGTAGATAGAGCTGATCTGTCCAATGAAAACAGAGCTGACATCTTGGGCTGGATTACTGCCAATTAAACATCGATCATAAACCTGCAAATAAAATATTGATTTATTGGAATAATTTATTATCTTTTGTTTAAAATTAAATTATTTTTGTTTATATAGGGTATTATTTCCGCTTCAAAAATGATAACCTTAAGAACTTTTAATTCGTATATCCCTCAAGTAATCCTATAAACATACCGTCAACAATGGTAACATCAAAACTGTTTTGAAGATCACTCAACTAGAAGTATGATTCAATCTTCTATTTTGAATTCAATTTCCTGGCATAGGTTTTATTTGCAGATGTCAAAAGTAGACGACAATAATTTATTCAAGTATTTATTCAAGCCAATTTTAGCTATCTTTGCAGTTAACCAGCAAGTCAGAGTAAAAACTATCAAGACTAAATAGATACCCGCTAGCTTTCTTTATCATTTTTATACGATTCAGTTTACAATTTTAAAAAGATAAAATACAATATTTATAATCATGATGTAACAGAAGTTATCAGCTATATAAGTATTGATTGAGAAAACATTCAATTAAGTGAAATTGTTATTTTATAAGTTTGGTTAAGGAGAATAATTCCCCTATGTATTTCAATTATATTAATCTTAGAAATGCATTTATTTATTTGATTAAAAGTATGCAGCAACATTTTTTACACCCGCCCGGAAAAAAATTAAAACAGAAAGCATCCGTCGTTTGTTAAAACTACAAAATCCAATTTTCATATGAATGTACATATGTTTGTTTCAATTTAATGACAAAACTTGCAGACGTATAAATCAATGCTACATCATGGTTCTCCTCAAATATCAAAAGAAAAGGTTTAAATAATTGTCAGAAAGGTTATAATAAAAGCTGGCATATAAAGGTTATTAGCTAGAAATGTGTTTTCAACCAATTGATTTAGATTTCAAATCCAATTACGCTAGATTACGTTCTGCAGATACTATTTGTGGCAGTGATGGTTCAGTGAGAAATTCCCAGAGTAGTATATTTCAAAAATGGATGTCAATTTTCTGGATGACAATATCTTATTAATAAGGAAAAAGAAGCAGACATATAATCTGGAAATTAATATATATATAGACGAAAGGGAAAATATAAAAAAAAAATTATCATTTTTGGTTGAGAACTTGAAAAAAAGAAGATTATATTCTGAAAAAGTAATTGGGCAACTTATTTCACTTATTAAAAATTTGATTCAAATATTTTCAAACAAATAAAATAATTACTATATAGAACTACTATAAAGTCAATTTCATTATTTCAAGAATTGAGAAAGCCGCTATTTTGGAAATATAATATAATTATGTTGTATAATATATTTCTAATTTACTTATGTCATACAATGAGTATGATTTATAAATTTTATTGAAATAAAATAATCTATTTAAGCTATAATCTATTTAATCTATAAGCTTCGTATTCCGCAGATTACAAAACCAAAACAGCATGTACAAATATGTACAGTTGATATAACTAACTACACAGCTGTACTGTGGCATATATTATTTGATATTCCCAATATTAACTATTCAAAAATGCATATATATTATCTGATTTTCCATAAAAAAACGGTTCAAACATTCTTTCGAGTAGTTCTGCATATTTACAAGAAATTTAGTTTTATTTCCGTTCACTATCTTGGGTTATGTAGGCAATAGATTAATCAGGAATACAGAGATTAGCAACGTGTTCAAATTGTTTAACTTTAGACATATTTCATTAATTTTAGTGAAACAAACCAAACATCAGACAACTATACATATTTATTGTATATATTTCATTTATTGGGTGTATAGGTAGAAACCAAATGATTATATTTATAATTAATTTATAATGAAAGAAATTCATGTAAATATAGTTAACAGAAAAAATCTTATTTTTTAAATTAAGTCAATAAAATCAGAATTGAAGGATTCGAAAAAGTGTTAATTACCATATATATTTTTATGCAGTTCTGTTTATTGAATGAATATAGTTTTGACTTTTCCAATGAAGGCAAATTAAAATGATCAGTACCAGTTATTAAATAGATTTACAAATGGTTAGAATCAAAAAAAAGATTGGACAAAATACCTATTCAAAAACAAATGAAATATTTGGAGGAAACTGTAGTTAAATAGTCAAAAAAATTAAGATGTTTTTGATATAGTTATTAGTGGTAGTCATGAACTATTCGACTACACTTACATAAAGCTTTGAACAGATTTAATTTTTTAGAAAAATAATGAACCCAATTAATCGTAGTTTTCGTCTAAAGATTTAGTTTCCAATTCTGATCGTATAATTCAGGTTATATAACTATAATGTTATAAATTTGATTAAAAAGGTGACATTTAATGGATAATATAGTTTTATAAATTTGCTATTTAAAAGTCAAATTGAAGAAGTTCTAGAAAAAGTTTGATAGCCGGTTTTTCTTTCAATTGTATATGTAGATTAATAATAAAATAATAATAAAACGATAATTATTCCTGTCATAACGCATGAGCTATACTTTTATCAAACTATTATCAAATATGTTTTTGGGAAGAACTAAAACAATATTCTTTTAAAAATTGGAATGTATATTAGACTCATTCCTTCTATCTTAAGTATTTAGAAACATACTGATAGATAACAAAGATATATTATACTAACATCTGTAGTTGCCACAACCCAGGGTATCCCAGCTTGTGAAGTGAGTTGACCGTCCACATAGCAGTGTACTTCACTTCGACTCCATCGATTGTAGACGTGAACGATAGAAACCATGTACCACTGGAACCGAATTGAGAATGGAAGATTACTTTTAAGAGGCTTCATTAGATACGATAAATTATTCGTACAAACAAACAAAAAATTAAACTAAGTATTGTAAATTGAATCAAAGAATAATTAAGATTGTCAATATAATTTAATAAAATGTTAACTATTATAAAAATTCCATTGCTACGTTTTCTATATAGTAAATAAACCCACAACGAATTGTAATAATAAATATGATAATTTTTAATTTAAAAATATATTATTATCTTTAATTAAAGAAACTATAGCTTGAGATATCAAATATTATAATCAATTATAATCAATTTTGTATGACATCTTTTAATAATTTGGTACAAAAAGATAGAAGTCAGATGTATGTATGTAAAATATAAAAAAATAAAAAATTTTCAAACTTTTAAAAATAATTCTAGAATTAAATGTTTCATAATCTTTGAAAATAAAAGAAAATTATCTCAACCTTTCAAAACAGTCTATTATCTATATTCATATAAAACCAAAAAAATTAAGAGAAATTTATTTTATTTATTTAGAATGGTTCAGAAAATTACGTGTATACGAAATTAGTTCAAAATCGCAGATAACAAAAAAAATAATTAAACTATGCAACAAAATACAAAATGTTTAATAAAAGTAAAATAAAAACATCCCCTGTGATAATTAACGGTACTAATAACTGCAATACAAACGGGTCAACAATTTGTTCATCACAGAAGAAGACGTAAGTCAAATTGTTTGAATTTATTTACTTTATTATACATTTTGTATTTTGTTGTATATTTTATTATGTGCCTCTCTGAGACACTCCGCCATATCAGATAAAGAATAATTCTAAATGTATTGCATGAACACTAGCAGTAAACAGGTGGTTGTTATATCTATTCTATAAATTCGGAAAGCATGCAGTATACATACAAAACAAAATCCACCACACGCCGTTAGTATAACCACATAAACACATATCGTATTGATTATAGTGTCAAACTTACTTTAAATAACAAAAAACTGAGGCCTAAACAAACCTAGGCGTTTGTTACGAGTGTCTCGAAGACTCCCCAGCTAGCCATATAAGTATTTCCATACGCAGAGGACGAGGAAGAGTGGCAGAATTAACCAGCTCCCAATAGACCTTGTCATATTTTCCCTCGAAAGGGGGAATTTGAAGACGAGTAATTAGTCATTTGGTTCAACCCTTTCCATTCCTAGCTATAACCTTCCTCCTCTAGGCTGGCTGCCAGAGGGCAACCGCGAATGCGGTGGTCGTCCAACAGATCGAATATTAAATAAAAGTGAGACACAGCAACCAACAAAGTTTTTCACTTTGTTGAGACCAAATAAAGTGACACCTAATTTGTCTTATGGACATCGCTCATCGACACGAAGGAAGCCGCTGGAGACGAGTAGCTCAACACAACGATCCAAACAGAATATTATTGATTATCGATTGATCGATTTCTCCGCCTCACAATGATTGAATTGCGATCATAAAGACGTAATTCATTCGCGCTCATCTTAACTTAATATATTCCGTATATATATTTATATAATTCTGCCCCTCTCTCAAATCCTTTCACCAGCCTCGCTATAGTTCGCTTTTTAATATAAACATGCTGAAATGAAATGGTAATATCTAGACTGTCGTCAAATATGACAGAATGTATATCTTTTACTAAAGCATTAATATTTTCACTCTTAAATGACTGTCGAATAAACCCCGGGATGTGATTGTAGCGAAATCTGAACTGTTCCTCTATTACCGATGCTGACCACTGCCGAATTAAAACGGAGGAAATTGTCTGGATATATATGACGAGCAACAATCGATTTCACTTGCTGTAAGGCTGTCCTTCAGTGAATCAATGACATTAGTCAATAAATGAAAATGATTGATAAAAGTGGATACAATTAAAGATTAATGAGACTTATTTATAAGAAATATTTGTTTTTATGGTGAGTATTCATGATTACTAATCATTTAGTCCATCTAGATAATTGAAGATAATTAGCGGTTGTGTATATGGATGGCTAAATAATACTATAGCTAAAAGTCTGAACAAATTAATTTAATACTAATTAGGTAATAATTTAAAAGTATATAAAAATTAGGAAAATAAAATTAGTATTGAAACATCGAAAATTAAAGATTGCATGATAAAATATATTGATTTTATACCCTGACAAGAATTTTTGTGAAGTAAAACATATACATATATAATCTTTTTTAAACTAGTTTCACGGGACAAATGAATAATAAATAATGTGAAAATCAGAAGAAAATATTGAAATCTCAAAACCTTTATTCACTGCTCGAGATTTTGGAAAAGCCCAAAATAAAAATCGCTGCAATTTATAACGAATTAAATAATAATCAATCTTTAAATATTTTGTAATCAACTAATGAATTTTAAAAGTTTATATATATATATATATAATAAGTAGCCATAATTAAGAAGCCATGAGTATATCTATATTATGAAATATAAGTATTTAAACAAACCTTGCAGGGTTGAAATTCGTAATGAACACAGTGTTGGAAACCTTTTCCTTTGACCTTCATCACGGTGACAACCAGAGCGTTGCCAATGAAATGACCCGAGTAACCAACGCCTTTGCTTGTACGAAAGCTGCAACCATGGTGTATAGGGAGGAGAGTTGAGCCAGCGAGGAATAAAGTAGAAAAAAACTTTTTTGGTATTAACAAAAAACCGAAAAGATAGATTCAATGTAGTTTAATATATTCCAATTGATATGCAAACAATATAATTGATGTAAACCCAAAGATATCGCAGATATAAAGTTATTCATTAATTAATAACTGTAAAACAACCTAAATATTTTCGAGTAAGATTCAAGAGTAATTTTTTGAAATCTAATTTTTTATTAACTGGAGAATTTTTTCAAAGTCGTAACTTTTTACAATTATTTTAATTAAAAAAATAATAATCTAAAGCAAATATATGTGCATATAATTAATATAATACATAATTTTTATATTGAACAATAAATATAGTAGATCAAAATGCTATCAAAACATTGAAGCCATATTATTTAATATATCCATCCACGCATAATCTTCAATTCCATCTAGATATTAAATAAATAAGCCCCTAATCTTATATCCCTTGGTAAAAAGTTCAAGCTGTAAACGATTTAATTAATTGTGTATTACTAATAGCATTCCGCACCACTATATCACTCGAAGAGATACAAAATAGCTACAAAACGGTTAAACAAGTAAAAGATTTTTAAAACATGTCTTGGTTCTGTGTATACAACATATATTATCTGTGTATCAGTCTATACACGTCTTACAGGTGAAGAACAGACTGGGTAGTCTATATAAAAGTGTTAACTGAGCTGAAATAAGTTGGAAGCCACTTTCAAAAGATGAATTTTGTTGCAGCTATACATAAAATGCTGATTGCAGAGGGTATAAATGTAACCACATCTGTACACGAAGAAAAAATTCTTACACTATCTTACACGGTCGAGGACTAAGAACGATGGAAGATATATTGATTCCAATTTATAGAATATTAGTGCAGATTGGTATTTAAATGCCGATATTGTGTGCTTAAAAATTGATCAAGTTATTATTTAACGGAAACGTATAATTTAATTTTTAATTCATTTAATTTTAAGATTTTAATTCTAAAACAGAACTCAAACTTGATCGAATATTTTCCTTAAGTATTCAGGCTTTTTTACTTTTAATGGTATTTTAATATTTAATTAATTTCTATAACATTTTCATCAATCAAAATTACATCCTAATAAAATGATGACATTTGACAGTTAGCAAACGATTTACAAACCTTAACAATTCTTAAACATTTTTGATTTTGTTCATTTAAATTTTAGTTTCTTGTAAATTATTTATTCTATGTATTCCCGTTAACAATATCAAATGACACAAAGAGATATTTAATACAATAAACCTCTCATTTCTTTCAACGGCAAAATACGGAAACGACTTTAATTTCACGTTATTTATACGACATTCATTTAAGAGCTAAAAGTTCTTCAATTATAAAAATATGGAGAGGAAGAAGAAGAAGACAGGCCGACCGACAAACTCCAAATTGAAACATGCATGGGTGAGAAAAATTTCCTTCGAATGCAGTTACCGTTGTAATCGGGTTGAGTCATGGCTGTGCGCGCGCGATATGAAGCGGTTATGAAACGTTGACTCAGTTCAAGCCAACGAATGACAGTGGAATTAAATTGTTATGTTCTAATAATATACGTTGGTATTTCTCGAGCTAACTGTGTATAATAACCAAACTGCCTGGCATATAACACGGAGAGTAAGTATTGTAGAATATATTATTCAAACACTGTAATGTATATATGGCAGAACAAAAGCACCCAGTCTGATTGCTTGGATCGATATTTATAGTTTATGTCTAGCACATGCACTGTAGGTTTTCTAAAAGATTATTATGCCAGAAAAATAGCTAGAGAGTTAGTGCATGTCAAAATATTGAGCGGGCAGGGGACATATAACTCACGGAGTAAGCAATAATCAGGGTGGTTAAGTTTTTCCTCCAGTCACAAAGCAAGTGTAAAATTAAGTATTAAGCAAATCAACCATTATGTGTAGATAAAAATGTTTTTAAAAAAACAACTAGATTGCTGCATAGCGATTTGAGACATTTAAAAAATACAAATGTATTAGCATAGTTTATTATTGTATGGTAATTATTTAATCTTATTGTTTTTTAAGCATGAGTCTACTTATTGGTATGCGCAGAAAATGGTAATTAAAGATTATTGATTATCGCATAAATCCATAAAAATTATCATAATAAATAGAATATAGAGTGCACATCAAAGCAATAATAAGTGTAAGAAGAAGTTTACACAATATGATAGTGAATCTAAAGACACTTCAGTGTGCGATCTCTGCTCAGAATAGTAACCCTTAAATCACCAACCATACCAATTAATAAGCTGCTATCATCTTCTCTAATGGAGTCAAATAAATCACATAGTGATGATATGCTGATGGTATATCATAAAAAGAATAGATATTTTAAAATCTAATGTATAAATGTGTAGGTAAGGTAACACATTCTGAAACATTTTATATTTCACTCAATGACATTGATGATATTTTATATAATTATTATTACGTTGGCAATCTTCTCTAAAATAAATCATGAAAACCAGGCGAACTCATTTGACAGTACATATATAGAAGACTATATGCTACATCAATCAAGACGCTTTTTAAATATTATTTTACTTCAGTTCTAGTATGATATTTTTCTATGGTATCATTCGATTAAAACATTTCTTATAACGATCAATCCAAACTAATAAAAATCGATATTGATTTTAATTTTTTAGATTTGGAAAAAATAATCACTTTTAGGAATTATACATTTTGTTTGAAGGTACAACATTAATCTTTAATTTTGATATAGCATTAAATCCATAGAGTAAGTTATTACTCTATGATTCAATCTTTGTAACTATGCATTCAAAATCTTTATCAATCTAAGCAATTACGCAAAAACACAATGAAACGAAAAATATTCGATTTAATATTTCTTTAATTACTATTTTTTGTCGCATTTTAATGTGTAAGTTGTATATTTCGTTAAAAGCTTTGCAATAAGGTAACATCAATCATACATGTACAATTAAATTACTAGACAAATTTATCTCAATTGGAGAACGAATGCATATTAAATTTACTTCAACGGTTGTTAATACGTAAATACATACTAAATTAGCTAGGCAAGGCATTGATAGTGACATCATTGATAGGATGGTTAAATGAATCTAAAATTAATATTTCTGGGTGAATATGAGAGCAGATAAAATTGTAATTCGTTTATATATCTATAACAAATTGTTAATTAAATGCATTAAAATAGTTAAGAATTTAAATATTATTTTGTAAGATTAACTTAAATAATTCAAAAATTAACCTAAATAGTGCAAATTTAATAAAACAGTATTTACAACATATGCACTTGTAAATTGTTTAGTATGGCGTCTGAAAGATAAATTCAGGATCGTTAATGAAGCAGCTACCCACCAGTACAAATAAGGTTTCTCCCGATCCATGGAAGCCGTTGACACGGGGTCCAGAAGGAACCAACAATTAAAGGTCCAACCTGACTGATAGGGCCACTTTGAGATGGGAGGAATGGAGATCGTCTGAAATATTCAAGACAATAAGATATTTATAAATTGGATAAATTGTTAAATTGTGTTATTTGTATTAAATTTCGTGTGTGGAACTTGAAGATGTTTTCATCAAATACCGTCTTAGAACCATCAAAACATTTAAATTGAGGAAAAAGATTATATTAATTTTCTTGCATTAAGAAATTTAACATCGAAAATTAAAATGCGGTATTGCGCGTTTCTGAAAATCGTTGTTTGTGTTACTTATAGAAATAAGATTTTAAAAGCTTTTTCTATAAATTATATAATATTGTAACAACTCCATTTTTTAGTCGTGATAATTTTATTTTTAATCAATATCGTCATTTTTCGTTCGGAAAGGATTATCACTTAAGGCATATTTCCGATCATACCTATTTCCTCATTGAAAGATGGTTCGTATTAAATAAAGATGAATATTTTACCAAGTTAATAAAATATATGTCCTAATGAAAAATATATAACAGTTAAAATATTGACTCATAAAAACTATGAAATCTTCCTGCAACCCATAAATTTCACAATCAACGAAAATTCTACACCGTCTACCCCGAATTCTCAAATTTTTTGTGATTTCCTTTAAAATATTGACCTGTAATTCCACTTGGAACGTTGGATATAAGACGGTTTGATAAATATAAAAAATTAGGATGAGACACAAAGATTGATTTGAAGACATTAAGCTCTAAAATATATTGAAAATATTTTGAAAGGGTCCATCTAAAATATAATTCAGACACATATTTCCTCAAACTAATACTATTTTTATATGTGAAAAGGATAGGTGCGATCATCATGCTCACCTATATCATATGATAGATTATTCGGAGCAGAAAGGAATTTGTCATGGAAGAGGAGCTATGGGGTTAATTAACTTTTCAGATGTCTTTGATGTGAAAGTCATAAAAAAGAAAGAACTATATATGAAATATGTATGCTCAGGATCCTGTGCATACATCAAGAATATAAGATTGAGCAAAATGTAGTTTTCAAATTTAGATTATAAAATATATGTACACTGAGTTATATCATTCTATTTTAATAAAAATACACATTAGATCATTGCTTAGTGCACACAAGTCTGACATCTAAGTCTGAAATTTTTCAAATTAAAATAACGAGTTATTTTTTGTAACATGCAGAATTAATTATACACGTAATATAATCAATGAATAATTGCACCTATAGTTTTATTCAGGAATAATAATCCAATAAATAGTGCATCGTATGATTGGGGTGCTTTATATTGAACAGGAATAAGCATCTTTCAAGTAATGCTTCATATCACCAACAACAAAATGTCTTCACTTTGCATTTTTATGACAACTGTTCAATAAAACAATCAATATACTGAACAATATTTTTGATAGTCGGAAAATATATAATAAATACATATTTTCAACGCATTATATAATTACATTTAATTAATTCAGAACATTGTTAATTTATTTATATCTTTATTAAAATTTAGATTTTTGGACAAAAGTTAGTATGCATGTATTCAACTTAGTAGCACACTTTACTTCATTCCTTATTTAATGGAATTATGGAATTTATCAATAATAAAAAAGTATTATTCGATCCTCTTATCAGCATAGGATCCCATACAAAAAGTACTTTTACACTGCACGCAAAGGATAAATGTTACTTATTATACATGTCAAGAATTTATGTATAGAAACGTTAAATAATTTTAATAGTGAAGTATGAAGTGTGCAAAGATAGAAGCGACGGAACTCTCAGAAATATTGAATATAAAAAGATACAAAAAAAGTTACAAAAAAATCTTGGTTATATAAAATTTAGATTATAACTCTGCATAAATATTTTAGCTATAATATTTTCTAATCTATTACGTCTAGATAAAAATTATAACTATGTATAAAACAGTCTAGAAATTTAGTGTTACTCTTCATTTTCTGAAGAACTATAAATTTGACTAAATCGAACAAATCAAAAATTATTTATTGGATTAAACACGGAAACAGTAGAAATATAAGAACTATACAGAAGTCAACTCTGCATTTTGAATATTGTAATATTTCATAAACTCTCTTTAATAACAACAACACAAAAAGTTTCGTCGGTCTATATTCATAAACGAAACTTTCCCCGAAGAAGTGGATTTCTTCTCAATGGTCTATGCCATTGCTAATGACCTACAACTTCTCTCTGGGATGGAGGACGGAACGAGAGGAGAGTATAGGTAACGCACAAGAAAATTGCAGTCAAGAGAGGAACCCAGAATGCTCAGCCTAATTAGATTACGAGAATCGCGTATAGTAATTCTGATTCACTGCGCAGATCCAAAGGTTCATCCTGAAGCTGGCTGCTATAGCCGATAGCATAAGGAAGTCTTCAAGAAAGTAAAAGAATTATTCAAGTCTCACCGAAAACGCAGGCCAGACCGGCCGAACGCCTGGCTGGTCGGTTAGATTGACAGCCTTATCGTCAGAAATAAATCACGGAAACATCAATTTGATGATTATATCAAGTTAAAGAAAGAAGATTGCAGAACACGAGTGAATTTCCCATCACTTTGGGTATGCGGCCAACTACAGTCAATACAACTTAGAGTATTTTATTTCACGTTTTTTGCAGGATAAGTACTCAATTTAATTGTATCAAAAAGACATAAGGATGTCAAAATTGCATAATACCGTGTGCAAAAAGATAGTGAATAGAATGTTGCCTCGTTTATATCAAAATATGTGATTTTATATTTCATATATTGAGAATATTTATAAATGAATAAATGATTGTTTTATTATTTCATTGTAATAAAGAAAGCTTCACAATATTTAATTAAACAGATAACACTTTCTGAAAAAAGGAGCATTTACTGAATAACTGGACTGTTAATATGTTATGATAATAAACTCGCCGATTTTTCAGTTCCAGGAAAGCTGAAGAATTCATCCGGGCCATATCGCAGCGGCATTTGACGAAGAACAGTTAACAGTTTCACAGAATGAAGAGGCTGAAACAAACAAGCAAATAAGTTGGTCATATTGTAACCTTGAGGTACAATAAATTTGATTTAAGTTCGGTGGAAATAAAATTATTCAGTTACTATTGTATTTATTTTTAATTCTATTTTTTGAAATACTTTAATAATTTATAATACATAATATTAGAACATCATAACATTATATAATTTAAAATATTGGAAAATATACCAGGTCACAAGATCAATAAATTGCAAACAAAAAATATTTAAACCAACAACTATTAATTAAAAATGCATCAATAGGTTATATTTTCATTTGTTAAAACATGATTTATCATAAATAATATTATTAAATAGATATTTATATCAGTGTTGATTAAAATGTCCAAATTTAACAGTTATATATATTATATTGATTCAAATTGATTGACCTCCAAGAAATGAATATTCGTGAAAATTTTATGCAAAAATCAAGTTTCTTCTCTCTTTGATAAATGTTCAAAAAATAAAAAAGCAGCAGTTGAATTCTCTCCACCCTCCGAATACCGTTTTACTAGTTCAAGTGTGATTTTATAACTTAATTTAACTTTAGAAAGATTAAAAAAATGAATGAAATTATATTCTATTCATTCTGGACAGTTTGGAAATATTCTATAGTGGTGAAAGGTGAAGGAGAAAAATATATTGGAAATGTACGATACAAAAAATTCACTGAAATAAATTATATTTGAAATAAAAAATGGATATATTAAAATCAATTATAAAAGTGATAAATTAATAAATAAATGTTCAAATTGACATAGTTGAAATAAGAGTAGCAGATTTAGTATAGTTTAGAACTATTACATATATTGCAGAAAATATAAATAATTGGATTTATTTTAACACTTATATCACGAATTAATAGGATTATATAGTTTCTATATAGTCAGTATTGATTAGATTTCCAAACCTGGACATATTACTGATAGTTATAGAATTTAATTTACACAAAAATATGAAAAACAATCAAAAATTAGATGATTTATAGAATTAAGGGAATAGGAAAAAACCGTTATTATAGTATAATTAGAATAATGTATTGAATTGTTAAAAGTTAAAATGGATAATTAAAGAAATAGGTATTTATAAGTTGAAATTTTACAAATAAATTTTAATCTAAGAACTTGTAATATTTTTTCAAAAATGTGCAATATTTAAATAATGTGAATAATATCATAGATAATTAAAAAATAATTGGAATATTTTTTTTAATAAAACCCAAAATTCGATAATGTATTCATAAAGAAATTATAAAAATACAGCGAATAGAATATCGATGGCTTCAAGCTGGTTTGTTAGAAGGAAAATATTTGTTTATTATTGCTATAATATATAACCACTAATAAACACAATTTAATAACTTATTGGATTAAGGAATTATATAGATTTATTTACTAGGGGAGAGTGGGGAATAATGCACACTTAAGGTTTATATTGCATCAACATATTAAAACAGTGCATGTTTAAAGCATATAACAAAGTACATAGCACAGATATACAATTCAAAACTATTGTAAATGCTATCATCCCGTGCGTACTATGCCCCCACTCTCCCATATTATTAAATGAAATAAAATTTAAGTAACAATTGTAGTTAGTAATGTGAATCATACAACAATTTCTAAAGATTTCTTAGCTGCTTTGGATCACTGATCGCAATTTTAACATTTAATTGTAAGCCCCGGGTCACACGTTGACCTGAAAATATGTGACTTATAGCGATATACTCAAGATGCACTTGGTTGTTTTTACAGCTCAAATACAGTCCTCCACATCACGTATACCTCTGGTCAGATTGCTTCGAGACTTCCTATTAAACCTCATTTCAGGGCAAAAATTATCGTGAATAAGGGAGTGCTTCCTCTTAAAATTGCATGCGAAATTAATTACTAGCCTTAATGTAGGTCAATTAGAGATTTTCTATTCACAATTAGAAAGAATTATAATAAAATTAAAACATATTCCGATTGATTTTTAAAATGACTAGGGTGTGATTTGAAATAATCACGAATGGTTATTTAATAGAATCAGCAGTAACATTGAAGCTTAATTTTCATTTAAGGAAAAAAGATGATTATTATTTATTTTCATACATATATATAGTTTATTCTTGTATAATTTATTCACGTCTGTAAACAAGACATTAATTTGTTTTAACAACGATCAATAGATTCATGGATCAGCCACTCTTCACTTCTGATCAATTCGAATTCAACAGATTGTGTACATATCAAAGTCGATTCCCACAAAATTTACATAAACAATATAAACTACGAGAAATGCAAGAAAACAAGTCATTTCACTGGCAGTCGATTGCCAGAAAAATCCTTTATGGGTGTATTTAACCGTCAGTTAGACGGACCCATAGATCCAAAGTTTGTAAGGGTCCCAAACCAAGGAAAACTTTACCATAGCCAGAATGCATCCCGGAAAGAGCACACATCAAACATACGGCAGACAAGTAGATCGATAAGATATATATTTTTAAATGGATGTAGACTGTCACGCTAGGAAGTTGTCAATGCATTGAAGAAGGAAACACTAAATGAGACTGACATGTTGAAGGAGTAGAATTATCCAGGGACATAGAGATCTGTCAAGTCACTTAGTATTGAATACAGATGTCAATAATTTGGAATCTATTTATGAAAACAGCTAATGGATCGATTGCAAAGATAAACAATATTTAATCTCAATGGAATCCCTTAAAAAGATTAAACAAATAATTATTATTAATTTAATTACTATCGATATATGTCTGGCTTGCGATTATAAATATTTGACATAATGTAATTTACAGTTGCATGTGTTTTAAATCCTTCTTGTATCTCTAATTCACTTGTTTGTAATCTATAATAGTTGATCAAAGACAACACTATATTATTAAATTCAAGTTAATGTCAACCAGTTAAACAAATTCCAATTTCAAATCTATAGCTCTCAGAACACATCAACATATATTATTGTTTCCATAACATATAAAAACAGCTCCCTAACGTAAATTAAAGAAAACATTTCAAAATTTAGAGAATACTGTAAGACAGTTCAGTTATTAATCAAATGTTGGCTATAACACAACTTAAACCTTAATAAACAGTATATAAACTTAATAAAAAACTATATATGAATTAATATTTTTAACTAAAAGAAATTATTACGTCTCATTAATTAAATCCATTATATATAAGAATCATTTGTCAACCTAATTTTATCCAAAAAACCAAAGATAAAAAAGTGTGGCGGGTGACTTTTATTTTATCTTAAATCTGGTGCGCTAATGAAAGATGAGAGTCTTCTTCCCTTATTTAATGAATCGAGAATAGATGATTAGTCTGAGATACGAAGAAAAACAATGACAACTTTGACGAAAAGGAAGTTGACCGAAGTTAAGAAATTATTTACTCAAGTTCAAATTATTCCAATTTCCGTCAAGAGAGTCAGAGTTTTAGTAGAGAGATCTGATGTGAGCAAAGTATAAATTTGAGAAAAAACAAAAGCCATTCTCCCCAAAGACATGAAATATTGATTGTGGTAATAATGATAATATCAACAAAGGTTCTTTTGAGGTTGGTACTTCAACAGGAGAAACGAGTTCAATTGTTTTTAAATAATGTCAAATATAAATGTGGGCAAACAACTTTTAGACAGTCAATTTCAAAAACAAGGAACAGTGATCGTTTAGACAGGGTTTAACTGGAGAGATAAAAATTATAGACAATATCAATATTCATAAACTATTTTTATATTTCGACAATCATATTAATATTCATCAATGATTTCACTAGCTTACTTACCCAGGAATCATGATGGGATCGAAGCATGCTGAAGAGAGATTTGAGATCTTTGACAGTGATACTGAAACTAGCCATAATTCCTAGAAGTTCTGCAATCAGGTCCCCAACACGATTGTCGGCGGAGGGCAGTTGCTGTAGGAGATGTTCAAAGAGGCCGGTCTCTGTACATGCCATCAAGTTCCGACGACTTTTACGAACCATTTCTATGAATGCTGCCAATACATCTCGCTAGAAATTTATTTTACAAGAAAATGGAATTGTTATATATTTATTTAAGATAATTTAATGATATCTAAATATTCATTCAAATATTCACGTTTAAATTCATTAGCAACTATAAATAATTTTCTATTACAGATCAAGCTGACAATTAAAGTGTATAATAAATTATTGGAAAACATAAATAAAATTGACATTGATAGACAATATAAGTTGATTTAAAATATATTAATGCATAAAACAAAACCAATCAATAACTAAATGTAACAAAACTGTTCAAATATAATTCAAAAAGTTTGTTTAGCATTCTTTTAAATCAGTCATAGATATCAAATGTAACGACTAGATACGAAATCAAATAGAAATCATTAAAATTATATTTTAAATAGAGTTATTATATAAAGATAATGTATATTCATAAATTTTTCTCACCTTTTGCTTGGATGAACACTTTGTAAGGACATCAAACATTCTCGATATATCTTCAGGTGATTTAATTACAAAATTTTGATCAATGTCAAAAGGTCCATTGACAAGCTGAAAGTGAACAATAATTGTTGTGTAATTATTAGTAACCACAAAACCTAACTAACCTTATATTCCTTCAGCCTTTTCTTTTAACTTGAATAATAAAAATGACTTACAGAATTATAGAATTTGCTTAATTCTGACTAAATTCTGGCAAAATCTTGCTAATTTAATTTTTCTTCCACTAGTGATGAGTCCATAGACACACAAGATTTCAAATTCTACACAAAAATAAGTATGTTTTTATACTTAAGCTATCCTTATTATATATCTTTGTATATTATCAGAGTCTATAAATGATAAAATAAATCATGTCATGGTAATAAAAATTATGTCAGTGTTAGTTTGTTTTAAGGATTCAATGAATTCAGGAAAATCAATCATAATTAATTCTTAATCTGAAATTTAATTAGAAATATTAATAGATGTGAACAAATTGGTATACCACAACAAATCTTTTATTTCCAAAACCTTTATATAATATGATAGGGAAAATAATGAATGATTAAATCACACAGAACTTAAGAAAATATTTATTTTCAGCAATTAACACAATAGTGTTACTTTTTACATTAATGTCTGTACCAATCAATAAATTCTAAATTCTATTCTGATTAAATGCAACTTATATTTTCACATCTTTCTTATAGAAATATAATATGTAAAGTAACTATTTAAAACTCAGTATATTATATATAGCAATAAATGTACTTACTGGTCTCTTGGTCTTTTACTATTAATTATCATTACTTTAAATCATGTTTCATATATTCTAGTAGGCAAGTCATAACATATTTTACACATTACATTAATTAAATTGTCTATATTACAATATAGTTCATAGCATTTTATTTATTAAACATCAATATTAAACAAGTAAATGTAAAAATGCATTACTATATAAGTGTATTGATATATAAATTAGAATTTTTTTAAATTTCAATTATTATTTTTAAAATTCTTATATGCTGTATTCTTTTATGCTAAAGGTACAATATATTTTTAATGTATTTATCTCATTGATATTGTATACTATATATAGAACTAGATTGGACATCTATACTAAAGTATGTTGCATCGTGTGTATGGAAAATACAGAGTTGTGATTGGTTAAATAATTTGAAAATAACTTAAACAGAATATATATTTAATTGATACATATGAAAAATTATTGAATTTAAAATTGCCAAGATCAACAGAAATCGATACTAAGTGACAACAATCAGCTAGATTACCAATCTAGTTAAACTTAAACAATGATTTATCTATCTAGTTTTTTTAAGTGTTGTTTGTTTAAAAAATGTCTTATGTGTGTTTAATGTATTAATAGTAATGTATTAATGTATTATGCATATTTGAGTACCATTAGTTGAGTTATGAAATAATATCTATCCAAGTTCTCAAATATTATTTTATTAGCTAATTGATTATGTAAAGTATTTCATTTTATGCCAGTGAAAATTTCCTTTAGCAGAAAAATAATGGGCATGTATAAGTATTAATAATTTCAGTAGTAATACTTTAAAAAAAACTTTTAATTTCTTAGAATTATACATGAATCATTCTGTAATTTTCTTATTTCATATGTCTATTAATGATTATAACTGTTTTCTAAATACTCATATTCATAAGATCCTTGTATCTGTAGAGTTCATAAAATGTTTTGAAATAATAATGTTATTTTATATATTTCAATTCTTAAGTAAAAGTGTTTTAAAATATTACATAACTGTAGTGGTAAATATGAACAACTTTTAAAAATAAATTTAAATGAATGTTTTACATTTTTAAGTTAAAACAGATTGATAACTTTAATTTTTAAAATGGTATATGGAAATTTAAACCTGAATCCCCTAATATTACATAAGTTTAAAAAATTGTGGCAGGAGTAATAATATGTTTTCAGAAATTGGAATATTATAAAGTTTGGTATATATTTTGATAATAAATAAAAATTTGTTTTATAGTATACAAAAAGCATTATATTTGAATCAAGAGAAAAATAAACTGGAATAAGCTATTTTGCATAGTATTAAATTGAGAATTCAGGTAAATAAAAGAAATTATATTAAAAAGAATATTAATATAAACACATTAAATACCTTAACTTTATAGAATTTTTATTATAAATTAATATACTTACAGAATATAAATTGATTTTCAAACATTTTAAAGTGAATAAGAAGTAAATAATTAAAATCCAAATAAGAAGTGAATGTCAACACTTTTAATGTAAAGTTCTATTTGCATACCATTTACTTCAAGTTACTTTGTAATTAAGCATTCCCAATTAATTCTTGAAAAACTGATTCTATTTTAACTAAGCATAAATTAAGTTCTGTGGTCTTCTAGATACCTATAGAGGATTATAAATATTATAAAGACAATAGTTTATATAATAAAGTAAATAAAAAAACTAAATTACAAGGACTTACTCAAAAACTAAGTGAGAAATTCTAGTACTTTTTTAAATAGCAAAAATTAAAACAAAAAAATACTACACTAAAGCATTAAAGAAAAAATGCAAATCTACAATGAACATTAAGTGATGTTAAATATTTTTCTATGATTTTCTATATTTTTTCTATATATAATGGGGTTGTGTATGCCTAAGATCTTGACAATATGTGTTATTTAAAATAAATTAAAAACTAATATTAGTTTTAAAATTAAATTTGAAAAATACTTACAAAAAATAGAATTGTATTAAAAAATTCTTTATCTGACATAGATTTTTCTTTAATTCTATCTTTTAATTGTTCAAATCTTAAATCACTAGGTTCCTTTAAAATCTTAGTTTCTGTAAAAGAATTTGATTTTGAAACTGTATTAAGCTCCTCTTCTGAAATTATAGGAATTCTCATTTCAGAATTTGTAATATTTTCTGCCAAATCAGGAATATCTGTAGTAGGAGATTCAATATGAACTGTAAAATTGTCTTTAATTAATGACTGATCCTTTGAGCTTGCATTTTCACTATCACTTATATATTCCGATTCAGATGCATTTATTTTTTTGGAAATAAAACATTTATCTTCGTTTTCAATTTCATTCTTTGTATCATATTTAGATGAAATTTCTTCTGATTTAATAAAAGATTCTTTAGCAGGTGAATCAGTGGGTGAAGATTCTAAATCTGAATTAATTTCCTTCTCTATTTCAGTGGTTTTTACTGATTTATCATTACTACCGTTAATTTCATTTGACGAAATTACGTTTAATTCCATTGCGGCAATGTTTATGCTGAAAAAACATTAATTATTCTGAACTATCCAACAATATTAACGTAAATGTCGACATTTTTAAAATTAACAGCAAAAAGTTCATTTAAAAAAAATAAAAAGATTAAATTATTAAAACTAAAATAATATAAATGCATGATTTACATATTGAAATGTACTGTTACATCAAAAAACTAAAATTTAGTGTTCAGAACTGAAATGCAATTGGTAAGTAAAGAAAAGTCTAAATTGTTTATTGATAGTTTATTGATCAGCAACAATGACGGATCTGGAAATAATTATATGAC